>JAGJRO010000045.1:0-266866 GCA_022832285.1 Lepidurus apus apus
AAAACTTGGTATTACTTTCATCAATATAACGTACATAGCAAATGAGATGCGCATCATTATGCGAATCAGTAGCCTCGTCTAACTGTATGGCAAAAGCACAAGTGAGTTTCTGGATTAGTTGTTCGTTGATATCTTCTGCAATATCAAGAATTCGACGACTAATGGTGTTGCCTGACAAAGGATCACATGCGAAAAATCTACGTTACTACGCTACAGACGAAAACAACAAGAATTTCTAGCTTGTCCGCTAGGCGTTGCTAGCGCATAACTTGTAACTTACTGCCATATTTGGGAAATTGACGTTATTTTTTACACTCAGGTAGAAGTAGACATGATTTCAGTCTATCGCAACGTTTCTACGATGTAGTTTTATGGCTCAGAAACACAATCACGCGCTATTACAGGGATTTGATTTTTCCAAAGCTAGCGAAAGTGGAACAGTCTTTGATAGATTATTTGCTTTTGCATAAGACTCGCGGCTCCCCTAGCTTATGGTCACGGCTCCCAGGTTGACGACCACTGGGTTACACCATTACTCTATTGATTACTGCGTTGGGGTACCAATTTACATTGCTGGGGGAAATTATGCAGACAGGAACGTTTATTTCTTGGGAGAAGCTCTACGAACGCCACGTACAGCTCTATGAACAATGCAAGAAACTACAGAAATGCTTCAAATTGCCCCTGATGATACTTATGGGCACTACCTTGGTCAATCTCTGCATTGTCGGCTTTTATGCAGTGCAAAATGTACTGTCCAATTCCAGTTCTGCAAATTCTCCTGTGAAATTTCAAATTATCTTTGATTATTGTGTATAATTATTGTGTCTCTGCGTGGCTGGTGACTACCTATGTGACCAGGTACAAATACATCACAGAAATACACAAAAATGTAGAAATATTTCTGCAAAAAATAGGCAAATTCGTTGGCATTGCAACTGGCGAAAGTTGACTTGAAAGTCCTTCACACTATTCACAGCATAGAGGTAATTCAACCTTATTTTCTGAATATTATTGTGGGTACAAGTAATAAGATTGCTCCTGATTTCTGCAGATCGTGCGAAGTTTTGCAATGAACATTCGAAACCAGGATTCCCTAACTTCATTTTCGGTTTATGGCTTCTGTCATTTCAGCAAATCCTTACTTTTGATGGTAAAAACGCGAAAGATATATTCAGATATGTTACTGGCTTCATACGACTACTTTCTAGATGTTGGCTGCCTCCATGACCTACTTTTTGTTCTTATGTCAAGCAGAAGTCGCGGAAAATGATTCAAGTCACGACTTCTGCAACTTTACGGTCCTTTGCAGTAATATAATCCAGTAAATCGCAGTCATATTTCCGCAGTAGTATAAAGGCAGTAAGATATCAGAATTAATATGCATATTACTTCGCAGATTTTCTTACTTATGTTATGTGCACGTGTAGGTACGTCACATATTTTTGTGTGGTGACGGCGATGGGAAAGTATTGAGTTGATCCTTTTTGTTCCCTTTTCTGATGGTGGTTTTTGGGAAAAGCAGGGAGTCAGAAAGTGTCGGTCGGAGAAAGCAGAGCCATAGTCGGTCGGACTGGAGTTAGTCAGTGAGTAGATAAAGAAGTAAAAGCAGCGGTAGTTAGCGCCGAGTGAAGAAGCGGCTAAGTAACTGTTTGTGGAAACTAAATACACCCGATCATTTATATTGTGTTAAAACGTTTTCGTGTGGTTGCATAACACTTATTTCTTTTATTTAATTACTTTAAGCTGAAGTATGTTAATTGAACGTGCTAGTAGCTTAGCAGTAGCACTTAGGTCGACACAGATCGACACTAAATGCGTCCAGTAGTGTCCAATCATTATGCAGCAACATAAAAAAAAGTAAAATTTAAAAGCTACAATGAGTAGTAATATATCTAGATTTGGATTTCATGTAGTAATATGCATATTACTTCGCAGATTTCCCCTCGTTAAATTTCTTTTATTTAATTACTTTAAGCTAAAATCCTTTAATTGAACGTGCTAATAACTGAATAGTAATAACTGAATAACTGAATGAATAGTAACACTAAGGTCACCAAAGATCAATACAAAATGCGGCCAAAGTACCCAATCATTATACGAGTCCACTTCTTCCGTTCACCCTTTATGGGTGTAACCAATCCAAATGGGAAAAAATGACAAGCTACAAACGAATGAGCCGAACTTTTATCCTAATTGAACTTTGACAGATATTCACTTTTAATTTGGCCAAGAGCTATTCACCCACTTTTAATATCAGGAGCAGAGTAAAACTCCGGTGGGATGGAGTCTTGTCGAAGTCTTCAGTTGGAACCAAGGCCGTATTTAGGGGGGTGTTTATGGGTGTTTGAACACCCCCGAAATTTTTTCGGCAAACGTAAATGTATATTTTTCTTCACGAATTATACACTGGAACATTTAGTCCAAAATGAGTTTATGTCTAAAACACCCCCCGAAACAAAATCCTGGATATGGCCCTGGTTGGAACACTTGGTTTTTTGTGGGAAGAAAGCAGCAAGGGGATGTTTATGGAAGATTTTCCGTAATGAAAGTGTAAGGAGCAGAATTAGTAAACGTATTAATTTAAATCTTAATAACAATGGAATAGGAAGAAGTAATTGAACGAATACTAATCGTATGTATCGTGCCGAGGTCAGAGATCTCGTGAATGTCTATACGTGGCCCAGAATAGTGTTAGGCTGTATCAGCATCCCAAAAACCCCACTTGTAACCCCAGCCTATAGATCCAACTCCCGGACAGTAACAGGATACAGCAGTGAACGGAGAGGCCCAAACTACGCATTAGAAAGCAGGCTGATTCCAGGAATACAGCCTCACGATGCCCATACAAGGACACATCCAAGGCCTACTTGCCCAAGAACAAGTTATCAAGCGAGGCCCCGAAGGAAGGACATATCCGAGGCACACCTAGATTCCAACGTCCAGCCGGCCTATAAGTACCAACCTCACGAGCCACACAGGAGCTTCCGGGCCAGAGCTTCCAGAGTTGCAGAGCTTCCAGAGCTTCCAGAGTTGCAGAGCTTCCAGCCGTTCCTTCTGGCTGGCTCCCAGTCGCTCCTCTTGTAACTGTCACAATCCGAAGCTAACGCCAGTTAGGAGTTCTTCCCCGACCTCTAGGCTTCGCGTAAAGACGCGGAGCCTAGAAGGGGTTGAAGCCTGACATGCTGGTCCCGTAGTGACTGTTCCCTGATCCCCACTTCCCCGAGTCTGTATCTTACCCGTTGTGACCGTGAACCTCCCAGTGACCCTCTTCTCTCTCTCCCTGTCCCTTCCCTCTGTACCAGTCCCGCTGATAGCCAGCATTTAAATACACATTTAAACTGACTATCACAAAAGTATCAGAAGTCGAAAGCTTAACGTACAAATTGCGTTGGTGGATGAGGGTGTTTTTCAGTAGGTTTACCACTAGGTAAGAAAGCCTACACTACACAGCAACACTGTTACTTTCCTCATTACTGCGCTGACTTATCAGTTTGCGTTGGTCGGAAACGCCATGGAGACTAAGACGTTCGTTTCGTGTTAAAAGCATTACGAACGTCATGTTTTACTCTGTAAATTGTCTGGCAAGCTGCAGACATGCTTCAATCTGAACCTCTTGGCTGTGCTTGGTGAGTTTTTGCCTTGCTGTATATTACTTTGCGGAAGGAATCGTCTCCCGTTGCTAAAGTAGGCAATTCATCGTGAAGGTTTATGGCTTCTGCCACTTGAGCAAATCTTTACTTTTGACGGTAAAACCCAGCGGAAGAAATATGTATATATATATATATATATATATATATATATATATATCACTGGCTTAATATGACTACGTTATGCTGGCTGCCTCCATGACCTATTTTTTGTTCTTGTGTCAAGTACAAGTCGCGGAAAAAGACTCAGGTTACCATTGCTGCAACTATACGCTACTTTGCAGTAATATAATCCAGTTAATCGCCGTCATATTTCTGCAGTAATATGAAGACAATATGGTTTCAGCGGTAATATGCATATTACTACGCAGACTTTCCCTAGTTAATTTTTTTATTTAACTACTTTAAGCTGAAATCCGTTAATTGAACGTACTAATAGCTTAGCAATAGCACTAAGGTCACTAAAGATTAATACAAAATACGTCCAAAGTATCCAATCATTTTACGAGTATACTTCTTCGTTCATCCTTTATGGGTGTAACCAATTCAAACAAGAAAAAAAATCAAGCAGAATATCGCAGAAATATACAGATATTTCTGCCAGAGTATAGGCGAATTCCGTGGCATTGGAACTGGCCGAAGCTGATTTGAATTACTTGCATAGACCTCATTCGCTTAAGGTACTAACCTTGAATATTGCTGCAGCTGAAGATATATTAATGTGTCTTTTGCAGATTGTACGCGGATTCTGTAACAGCGTTCGCAATCTAGAACGTTCTCGATCGGAGGATTATGTTGTTTAGGTAAACCTCTACTCTTGAGGTAAAACTTTTCCAATTTTTTAAGAGGAAATGTTTTTGCGGTTTGTATAAAACAAGAAAGAGAAAATATTTCTTTTTTTGAAGAAAAATTCTGCGAGAAATACTCTCAATTTCTGCGGTTTGCTTAGGTCTTGGCAGCAGCGATGTCTTACCTGATACTCCTTCAAATAAGAGACACGGAAGTCGGATGCTCTTCTAATTCTTCACAAAAATCGGAAGGATAAAGGCATTACCTCTTCGCTTTATAAACGGCTAGCTCTATAACTTCACAACTTTCAGAAATAAGCCTAAACTGAAACCCATCAATTCCCATGGTCATCTAAGGAAAACACAAGCCACTTCACCAAACTAGCTTCATTATTCAGTGGACTCGGAAGATCGAGAAATTGTTTCCAATTAAGGAAAGAAATAACTTGATGCGACTCACTGTAGTCGATTGAGCACATTAGCTCTGAGCAGACGTCTTAGTCAAAGCGCACCCCAATTCTCATCACAGTTAACAAAAACTATGGAAGTATTAATTAAGACTATTTCTGCGTCCGAAATACCCAAGAACGATTTAGTTTCAACTTCGCGTTGCTGGTGGAATCTTTGCTTTGTCATAGCTTACCGTTATATGAACAAAGTTATGGTCTCCGAGTCAAAGTATTTATAGTAATAATTCTTCTCTGTGACGTAATAACGAGGTTAATAAGCATTGCAAGTAACATTTCTGACATTCTAATGGGGTCGCAAACGTATAGTGCTTACCAATATGGTAATGTACTGGCCGATTTGTCTATTTTTATTGCGACGACTGTGCTCCATACAGTGTTGGTATGGAAGCTGGATTAGCTGCGCGCAGTAATACTGTCCTCTAACCAGGTGATTACTGTCGATTTGAAGCTACGAAAATGGCTACAAATTGCAGTGCTACTGACCATAGCCTTCCTAGTTATCGTAGTAAGTCATTTTACTTTTTGTGTGTGTTCAAAGTAAAGTTACTAAATGCGACAATAACTACAGCAAATGGGAATCGCATTACTGGTTATCATCATACACACAGAAATAGACTTAAATTTGTCGAAGATTTTGAATATTGTGATTTGGATACTATGGGCAGTTTCGTCCATATACCCGAAATGCTTCGACATGCCCCTGATGATACTTATGGGCACTTCCTTGGTCCATCTCTGCGTTGCCGGCTTTTATACAGTGCAAGACATACTGGCAGGTCACATTTCTAAGTATTCCGTTATTGAATTTCTCCTTTTGTTTGAGTATTGTGTAAGATTATCGTGTCTCTGTGTAGCTACTGTGTCTCTGTGTGACTACCTACATGACCACGTAGACAAATCTCGCAGAGATATACAGAAATTTAATAACATTTCTGCCCCCAAAACAGGCAAGTTCTTTGGCATTGCAACTGGCGAAAGTTGACTTAAAAGCCCTTCACACTGTTCGTAGCAAAGAAGTAATTCAACCCTTATATTGGTTGTGTCTTCTAAGTTGACTTATGGGCACAACCCTTATATATTACTGCGGGTACAAGTAATAAGATAGCTCCCTTATTTCTGCAGATCGTGCGAAGTTTCGCTTCTAACGTTCGCAACCTGGACTCTAACTTCATTTTCGGTTTATGGCTTCTATCATTTAAGCAAATCCTTACTTTTGACAGTTAAAAACAATGGAGGAAATATTAAGACATTACTGGCTTAATATTAGATCCTGGCTGTCTTCATGACCTATTTTTTGCTCTTATGTCAAGTACAAGCCACGGAGAAAGACTCACATCACCAGTTCTGCAAATGTACTGTACTGAGCAAAAAAAAGTTTACATGGCCAAGCCACAGAAGTCTAATTAAGCCTCGTTAGGCTGGTTTACCTTCATTAAAGGTATACCTTCATTGAAGGGAAATCAGACTCGAGAGGGTTAATTAGACCTCTGTGGTTTGGCCATGTAAACTTTTTTTTGCTCAGCACTGTACAGTACTCAAACTAAGTATCGCAGGGATAGCCTTTGAAATGGATAACCCTTCTAAACTCCCCTGTCAATTATAGGCAGGTCATTCAATTAAATGGCATTTCGTAGCGAAGCTAATCTTTCTACCTGTAAAAAAGGACAAAACAAGAAAGCGCTTGGCGAAAATGAATAAAAAAAATATTTTTGTCAAGAATATTTTTGTCAAGAATATTTTTGTCAAGAAAATTATTATTTATTTTAATAGCTTGTGTGTCCCCCTCCGTTAGCAAGATGGCTGAGGATATCGGGTTTTGGTCTAGGTTAGCGGCATCAATGCCAAGGAGGTTGGAAGCGTGTCGCCAAAACGGAGGGGGCCACACAAGCTTTTAAAATAAATAATAATACTCTTGATAGAAATATTCTTGCCAAGAATAATTTTTTTTATTCATTTTCGCCAAACGCTTTCTTGTTTTGCCCTTTTTTCCAGGTGGAGGGATTAGCTTCGCTACTAAATGCCATTTAATTGAATGACCTGCTTTTAATTGACTGGAAAGTTTAGAAGGGTTTTAGTGTTGAGAGCCCTGCATAAGCGTAGTTGTGGTCTGGGCACAACAGGATTGGTCCGAATGACGACAAGCACTGTCATTGGTCAATTTGAAAAGGCTATCCCTGCGATACTTAGTTTGAGTACTGTACGGTCTATTGCATTATGTTAATGATCTAGTAAATCGCATTTCTGCAGTAGCACGAAACAGTCACATTTCTGCCAAAAAATAAAAACATTAAAATTTCAGCAGTAATATAAAAGCTCTAACGAATAGTAATACAGACAAAACCTACAAGAAATTTTGCAGTAATACGCAAATTACTTCGCAGTTTTCCTCTACTACAAAATTTCTTTTAATTCTTTATTGTAAGTTGAAATTAGTGAATTGAACGTGAAAAATAATTTAGCAGTACCACTTAAGTCCTATAGTGGTTTCTGTCGTTTGGGTAAACCTCTATTCTTGACGGTAAAAACTTACCGAAACTTAGATGAACAAATACTGGCTTATTTCTGCGGTTTAGATGTTGGTCGTAGCGTTGTCTTACCTAATATGTCTCCGTCAAATGAGAGATATGGAAGTCGAATGCTCTTCTAATTCTTCGAAAAAATCGGAAGGATGAAGGCAGTGCCTCTTCGCTTTATTACTTTTTAAATTCTAGCTCTATAACTTCACAACTTTCAGAAATAAACCTAAACTGAAACCCATCGATTTTCACTGTCATCGAAGGCAAACACAATCTACTTCATCAAACTAGCTACATTATTCAGTGGACTCGGAAGATAGAAAGATTGTTTCCACTTTAAGAAAAAAATAACTTGATGCGACTCACTGTAGTCGATTGAGCGCTTTGGCTCTTAGCAGACGTCTAATTCAAAGCGCAGCACACTTCCCATCGCAGTTAACGATAACGATGGAAGGATTAGTGAAGACTATTTCTGCGTCAGAAATACACAAAAATGATCTAGTTTCAAACTCGCGTTGGTGGTGGAACCTTTGTTTCGTAATAGGTTTACCGTTACGTAAACAATGTTATGGTTTCCGAATCAAAGTATTTACCATAGTAATTCTTCTCTGTGACGTAACAGTAGGGTTAGCAAGCATTGTCAGTACCATTATTGATATTCTTGTGGGATCACAAAAGTCCAGTGCTTACCAATACGGTAATGTACTGGCCTTTTTCTCCATTTTGACTGCGACCACTGTTCTCCATGTAGTGTTAGTATGGAAGCTGGATGAGTTGCGCGCAGTAATACTGTCCTCTAACCAGCTTATTATCGTCGATTTGAAGCTGAGAAAATTGCTACAGACTGCTGTGAAACTGACGATAGCTTTCCTAGCCATCATAGTAAGTATTTTTGGGTGGTTCAAAGTACGGTTATGTAAAGCGATTATAACTGCAGCAAATGGGAGTCGCAGTACTGGTTATCGTCATACAGACAGAAATAAACTTCGATTTGTCAAATAGTTTGTATATTTCGGTCTGGACACTATGGGTATTTTCATCTGTATACCCAAGAGTCATTGGTTACACCATTACGCTATTGATCACTGCATTGGGGTACCAGTTTAAATTGCTAAAAGAAATTATGCAGACAGAAATGTTGATTTCTTGGGAGAAGTTGTACGAACGCCACGTGCAGCTCTGCGAACTATCCAAGAAACTACAGAAATGCTTCGACATGCCTCTTACGGTAATTATGGGCACTTCCTTGGTCAATGTCTGCGTTGGTGGCTTTTATGTAGTGCAAGATATAGTGGCCGGTCACATTTCTAAGTATTCTGTTTTCGAACTTCTCCTTTTGTTTGAGTATTGTGTGAGATTATCGTGCCTCTGCGTGGCTGGTGACTACTTAAGAGACGAGGTAAGGAAAATCTCACAGAAATATAGAGAGATGTAGTACTATTTCTGCAAAAAAACAGGCAAGTTCTTTGGCATTGCAACTGGCGAAAGTTGAATTGAAAGTCTTTTGTAACGCTCACAATAAAGCGGTAATGTAACTTAATTTTTTAATATTACTGCGGGTACGAGTAATAAGATCACTCCTAATTTTTGCAGATCGTGCGAAGTTTCGCAAGGAACGTTCGCAACCTGGAATCCCTAACTTCATTTTCGGTTTATGGCTTCTGTCATTTGAGCAAATCCTTACTTTTAACGGTAAAAATTAACGGAGGAAATATTTAGATATATCACGGGCTTGCTATTACTGTGCTTTCTAGATACTGGCTGCCTCCATGACCTATTTTTTGCTCTTATGTCAAGTACAAGCCACGGAGAAAAATTCAAGTCACCAGTTTTGCAACTCTACGATCCTTTGCAGTAATATAAAGATCCAGTAACAGTAAATCGCAGTCACATTTCTGCAGTAAGATAAAAGCAGAACGATTTGTGCACTAACATAGTAACCTTTAAGCAGTTCTATAATATGGAATGACTAAGAATACAGATTAAAATTAGAAAAACTTCTTGCAGCAATATGCTATTACTTCACAGATTTCCCGTCGTTAAAATTTCTTTTAATTAACTACATTTAAGCTGAAATCGTGCTAATAATTTAGCAGTGCCACTTAGGTCCCACATATCAATACTAAAGGCGACAACAATGTGCAATCATTGTAAACAATTAATTGGGGGAAAATTGAAACGACTCCTGTTTGAGAGGCCTAAACTATTATCCTAATTGAATTTCGACAGAAATTCGATTTAAATTGCCCAAGAGCTTTTCACCCTCTTTCACTATAAGGATTAGAAGAAACTTATGTAGGCTGAGTCTTGTGGAAGTCTTCAGTTGGAACACTTAGTCTTCTGCCGAAAGAAAGCAGCAATGGGTGGTGTAGTTAAAATGATATCTGCGAGGAAAGTACCAGATCCCGAAAGCTTAACCCATACGTTGCGTTGGTGGCTGAGGATTTGTTTTATATTAGGTTTACCACTCAGTAAACCAAACTACGGATTCCGAGTCAAGTTATTTACCATTGTTCTTCTGGTCGGAGACATTTCTATTTGGACAATAATACTAACTTATGCGACCCACCAATATCTGAAAAATATCACTGGACCCATTATCAAGCGAATCAGCACCATTATATCGTACTATAACGTCTTTCTGGGGACCAGTGTATTGCATGTTATATTGGTATGGAAGCTCAATGAGTGTCGGGCAGTAATACGAGCCCTAAATCTGCACATTATTGTCGATTCGAAATTGAAGAAATATTTGCAGGTTATTACGGCACTCATGGTTCTCTTTCTAACGCTAACAGTAAGTGTGACCGAATTTTTTTGCTGCTGTTTTAAACCATGCTAGCAGAAATACTGTTACTAAAGTCTGATATCGCTGCAGTTAGCTGGTGGGAATGCGTTGACGATTATGTACGGCTCATTCCCCATCTTTGGTTGGTCCCCATCATGGACTCCTTTTCTCTGGGTTTGCAGATCCAGTGTGATGGAATATCCTATTATTGCTAGCTTGACTATTACTGCGCTTATTACTGCGCTGGGATACCAGTTCAACTTATTAAAAGAAGAGATGACAGAATCGTTCATTTCCTGGGGTAAACTCTACGAACGCCACGTTCTGCTCTGCAAACTCTGTGAACAACTGCAGAAATGCTTCAATCTGCCAATCATGATACTCTTTGGCTCGAATCTGGTTCGCCTTTTCATGAACGGGTTTCAGATTGTAGAAGGAATAATGTCCAACAGGTCGGATTTTCTACCGGTGACGGCACTCTTCGTCTTGGAAACGTGTCTGAGATGCATTTGCCTCTGCATTGCGGCTGACAACTTGACAGGCCAGATGCAAATACCAATAATTACGCAAATTTACTAACATTTCTACCAAAATTAGGCCAAATCCGTCACTCCAACTCGCTGAGGCTGACCGGAAATATCTTAACACGAACCATAGCAAAGAAGTAATTTTCCGCTATTTCAGAGTATTACTGCGGCAGCTAAAATTAGGATTGCGCATGTCTGTTTGTCACAGATCATACTAAGGTTTTCGGCAAACGTTCGGAATTTGGAGTATTTGACTACGTTTTCCGTGGGAGGCTTCTGTCCTCTCGGTAAACCTTTACTTCTAGCGGTAAAACTAAAAAATAAATCGACCTTTGAGAAATTACTCTACGAACGCCACGTTCTACTCTTTCCTTTGTAGATGTTGGCAGCAGTAGTGACGTCCTTTGTGCTTCTCTGCCAGATAAAAGCCGCTGAGAGTGGTTCATCAAGCTAATCCATGCAGCACTAAAAGGATTTGGATAAATAAGATAATTACGATGCTCTTTTAGTAAGAAGATGCTTAAGCCAGAAATTAATCTTTCGTTCACTGCACACACGGCAACATACAGATTGCCTGATCATATGCACCCGGGAACGCTTTAAGAAAGTCAATTATTGTGCAAATAAGGCTAAATCCACTTCACTAATGGGCTGAAGGAACAAATTACTTGCATTTTGGCAAACAACCACTTCAGTGTGAGCTATTACTTCTGGCTAATAGATGTACTCCACCCTTAGTTTTGAGAGTGAACAAACGTTCAATAGCATTGGGAGAGTCGCGTGTAGGTCTCCACTGGGAGCAGTTGTCTTTTACGAAAATAAATAGCAAGTTCTTCAGCAATGGGTGTACTAACGAAGAGTATTTCTGTAGTGAAAGTACCGCAACCCGAAAGTTTAACCCACGCCTTGCGTTGGTGGCTGAGGTGTTGTTTTATTCTATGTTTACCGCTCAGTAAACCAACCTACGGATTCCGTGTCAAAGTGTTTACAATGGCAGTTCTGATCGCAGAATTAACAATCGCACTAGTTGGATTAAGTTTTGCCACCAATAAATTTGTTACGGAATTTCTTGGTACCGTTACCTTACAACTTAGCAACGCCTTCTCGTACTACAACTACTTTCTTATGACCGGAGTTGTGCATGCTATAATCGTCTGGAAGCTGGATGAGTTGCGCGCAGTAATATGGGACATGGACCAACATATTACTGTCGACTTGAAGCTCAAAAAATTTCTGCATATGGCTACAGCGCTGACGCTGGTCTTTTTAATTATTACGGTGAGTTGCCCATAAAAGGCTTAGTATTTTTTTAGAAATGTAATGCTTCTTATTACTGCAGCAATCATTCACAAGTACCTTGGCTGCACTTACAGCCCTAGATGAAGTCTATCATTGGTTAACACCATGGCTATTTCCATACACCTTTTGCTGGGCGAGTTTGATAATCTATCCAATTGTTACTTGCTACACTATTACTGCATTCATTATTGTGCTCGGTTATCAGTTTAAATTGTTGAAAGAAGCCATTCAGTCGGCATCCTTTTCTTGGGACAAGCTATACGAACCCCATTTGGAACTCTGTACTTTGGCTGGTCGATTGCAGCATTGCTTCAACCTACCCTGACAGTAATTATGGCCGGTACTCTCGTTACCCTTTGTATGAATGGGTTCTACATGACCGATCAGTTAATGTCCAATAACTTTTCTCATTTGGCTGAAAATACTCTATTCTTACTGGACTCATGTATGCGTTGTGTATGCCTCTGCATGGCTGCCGATTACTTAACAGACCAGGTAGAAATATATAAATGAAATAGGCAGAAATTTACCATTATTTCTGCTCCAAAATAGGCCAAGTCAATTTCATTGGAACTGGCGCGCGTGGACTCGAGGAACCAAGGCACGATCCAAACCAAAGAAGTAATTTTCCTACAACTTCTAAGTATTACTGCAGATATAGCCTCTTCTACAGACTGTGCAAAGATTTACGGCAAATGTTCGTAACTTGGAATATCTGACTACCTTTTCCGTCGGCGGCTTCTGTCAGCTGGGCAAACCCTTGCTTTTAGGGGTAAAAACCAAAATCTCGAATTGATTGCCAATACATTACTGAGTTAACGTATCGCTGCAACTTGACAGATTTTAGCAGTCGTCATATCTTACTTTGTCCTTCTCTGTCAACTCAAAGTTACAGAGACTGGACCCTGTACTAATTCTACCCAAAACTGACGCGAATCGGAGATACTTCACGATCCAGAAATCCATCATTCTGCAGACATTCGTTAAACACAACTTCAACACTACTAACCTATTTTCAGCACTACCGTAACACTACGAAGCTCCCCAAAGATCAATAGAAAGGATGTTTGCACAAACTCTAATCATAGTAATGCTTCATGGTGTTTGTAAGGAGCAGAATTAGTAAACGTATAAATTTAAATCTCGATAACGATATAATAGGAAGAGTTAATAAACTAACACTTATCATATTATAAACGCTTCTAACCATAACGCTAGCTACATGTAACTAACATAAAAAGGACAACGTAAAGACATCTCTCGTGCCGAGGCCAGAACCCTCGTGAATGTCTATACGTAGTCCAAAGGTGATCTTAGGTTAAACGAGTATCCCAAACCCCCCTCGCAACCCAAGCCTAAACTAGGGCAGGGATAACGACCTGAACACAGCAGAGCCCAACGACGCAAGAGAAAGCAAACAGCGATGCCCACCCAAGGACGCAACCCAAGCCTAAAAACGGGTTACCAATCGAGGCCACAGAGGGTAGACGCAACCAAGGACGCAACCCAAGCCTAAAAACGGGTTACCAATTGAGGCCACATAGGGTAGACGCGACCGAGGCGCACCCCGATTCCAATGTCCAACCGGCCTATAAATACGGACCCACCGAACGTCAAGGAGCATCAGTTCACCCCCTGTTCATTCACAGTTCCACCAGTACTTCCACAGTTCTCCTCAGCCTCAGTCAAAGCTCTAGCTTTTCCACCACCGTCTATCGAGACCTCCAGAAGCCCAGCCGAAGTCATCAGCCGAAGCCAGCCGCTTTCCGAAGCCAGCCGCCGATACTCGAGCCACTAGCCAGACCCGCTATCGTAATCCCTGACCTGTTACGTCAGTGCCCTATTCCCGTCACCCCAGATCTTCCCCCTGTCCCTCTCCCTTAACTTGTACCAGTCCCGCTGATAGCAAACTTAAATACAATATTTAAACTGACTATCACATATTTATTAAAGTGGATCCAATACCTTTTTTGAGTTAATTTCTGATTCGCGCGAAAGAAAACGCCAACTTCACAACAACTGTTTAGCCAGTTAATAAATTATCAGCTTTTTGCAGCTTAGCATTTTAATAACGCTTCTAATCCGACTAAGAGCTAAGCTCAATCCTTTATTTTCCAGTAAACTAAGATCATAAGAGTCTTGTGGATAATTCTGCGCAGTAATAAGATGCTTAATCCAGCATTACAACTTTTCTTCACTGCCCATGCAGAAATATAGAGATTGCCTGATTATCTACACCTGGGAACGCTTTAGGAAAATCAATTACTATGAAAGTAAGGCCAAATTCACTTCATTAAAGAGTCAAAGTAATAAATTAGTTGAGCATTGACAAACAACCACGTCAGGTGAGCTACTACTTTGGATAATAACACTCATCCACCCCTCAATTTAGGAAGTGAACAAACGTTCAACAGTCCATAATGAGTCATGTTTAACTCTTCACCGGGAGCAGTAGTCTTTAACGGTAAGAAGTATCAAATTCTGCAGCAGAAATAGTGGCCTAGTGAAGAGTAATTCTGCAGTGAAAGTACCGCAACCTGTAAGTTTAACCCACACATTGCGTTGGTGGCTACGGATTTGTTTAATTTTAGGGTTGCCACTCAGTAAACAAAGTTACGGTGTAAGTCAAGTTATTTACGGCAGTAATCCTGATTTGGGATGCAGTCATGGGGCTCGTACTGTTAGCTGGTACTATCAACGAATGTTTTAGGTCCAGTCATTTCCAGTTCAGCAAAATCCTGATCTTCTACAATTCCATCTTTTCTGCCACTGTGTTGCATGTTGTGTTAATATGGAAGCTTGATGAGTGGCGCGCAGTAATACGGGGATTAAACAAGCATGTTACTGTCAACCTGAAGGTCTACAAGTTTCTGCGTATTGTTACTGTGGTAATAATAGTTTTCGTAGCTCTAACTGTTAGTTGAAAACTCAAAAATATGGTCTTTTCGTAGATATTACCGAAGTACCGAATATAATGTTTTTAGATATTACCGAAGTAATGTTATTATTGCAGCAATTTTGCTTAAATGCAACAGCTGCCTTGTACAATGCTCACTTCCTCAACTGGCCCAAAATTTGGTCCATGGTCTTTTGGTTTTTCTGGACCAATTTGATAACATACGCAGTTATTACTGGCTACACTATTATTTTCCTAATTACTGCGTTAGGATACCAGTTCACTTTGCTGAAGGAAAAAATGGAGACGGGTCCGTTCATTAATTGGGAAAAGCTGGGCAAACGTCATTTACAGCTTTGCAACTTGGTCGGACAACTGCAGAAATGCTTCGATCTGCCGCTCATGATCATCATGGACTGTACCCTCGTCAATCTTCGCGTCAATGGGTTTTTACATGGCTAGCGCAATACTGGCCAATGCACTTTATTACTTGCCTATTGATCCTATTGAACGCGGAATTATGCGTAAGGTGTGTCTGCCTCTGCGCAATTGCTGCCTATCTCAGAGATCAGGTAGAAATTTGCAGAAATATGACAAAAAATTCTAATACTGCTTTGTAAAAAAAGGCAAACTCCTTATCCTTTCCACTGGCGGCGGCTGATTTGAGATAGAGTAACACTATACCAAAGAAGTAATTTTTGTCAAAATGTCTGTGTTTTACTGCAAATGAAACTTTAGGGTTCTACGCCTCTTCTGCAGACTGTGCGGTCGTTTTTGATTAATGTTCGTAATCTGAAATATCTAACTTCGTTTTCGGTGGGTGGATTCTGTCATCTGGGCAAATCTTTGCTCTTGGCGATATAAACAGCAAAATTTCTATGGATTTTTTTGTAATTTCTAGCCTAACGACTGCATTGTAGATGTTTGCAGCCTTCACGACTTACTTCGTGCTACTCTTTCAAATGGGTGGCATGCAAAACTACCGATACCTTTAACCAAGCAGTGAATTGAAAGTCAACATTAAAAACGTACAACAAGTAATTCAAAATGCATTAATACGATACGTAACGCATACGAAGATTGTAGAGCTCATCTAGGCAACTTCTTTATGTTTTTGCTTTTTAAAATTTTATCCACTATATATTATTTTACCGATCATTAATATAATGATCCTAGTCAATGACCGGTAAATCGTAAAAGTAACTTATGGAAGAGAGGAATGCCGAAGACGGTAATGTGTCGCTAAGCGATATAGTTCGTCTTAAAATATTAATACAAAAAAAACTTCATGATAATTTCACGCATTCATCCAAGTCCATTTTTAGCTCATAAAATTTTTGTAAAAATCCTTTTTTCTACTCTTTTTTATCGTGTACCATGAAAATGGCGCCCCCCTCAAGTTGGCGCCCAGGACACGTGCCCTGGCTGCCCTCCCCCTCGTTACGCCACTGATAGTGCGTTCTACTTCCTGCACTGGAGCAATATTTTTTGCCCTCAGTGTATATTATCGCGTTCCACTTCGACGTCCGTGCCAGTGCAACTGCTCGGATCGCGTTCCACTTACAGGATGCGCACTGGAAAGAGCAAAACAAAGCAACTTTTCTTGCTCTGACTTTCTTGTCGGTGCTGCGGTTTCAGAGCACTTTCGTTTTGGCGCGAATATGAATGCAACAGACAAACAGAAGCTACTTCCTGTGGTTTTATTACATAATGAGTCGTCCAGCTCAAGCAGCGACGACGATTTTGAGGAGCAATGTGCTCTTTTATTTGATTTAAGCAGTAACCCGGTTCCCAAAATAAGAAATAAGGAATGTGTCTGTGGTACGCTTGTATTCAGACGACGAGGTATGTTGTTAAATTAACATCACTATCAAAACCGAATTTTGGAATCGCTCCATTCCCCTTTTCCGTTGGTAGAAATAGGAATACTATCTTCATCTGCTTCAATTAAACCGAGACTTACCAGTCGTTCCTGCGTAAGTGACTGGACCTGTAATTGTCCTAAAAACACAAAATATGTCGAAGATAACTCAAAAACTTCTAACTTAAGTAAAACATTTACCACGTGAACGGTGCATAAAAATAATCCGTCGCTCATGGCAATTTGCCCGTTTTCCATTTTAACGAAATCCTGAAAAAAAAACATTGGACGCCATGCTTGCGAAACGGTATAAACAACAGTTGCACTGAGTTTTCCGTGCGCGATCCACTTGGAAACGGACTAGGGTAGGGTCTGACGTCAGGCCAGTTTCCAGGGCAGAAACTCAGGTTGCTCTAACCAAAACTCAGTGCAGCAAGTGGAACGCGCTATGAGTCTAACACAAGTTGGTTTCCTGCATTACCTTTTTTGCGCCTTCCATATTTGTACCTCCTTTCTTTTACCGCCTTTGAGAACATTTAAATGTATCGAAACGGAATGAAGCGAATAACCTGTAAACAGCAAAGAAGTTTCTTATCTATTAAAACTTTTTTATTTCTTTAATTTATGAACGTGTTGCTGAGATTGTAAAAAACATGTCCAAACTGGCCTTTTTTATTTCCGTGTTTCTTCTCTCATCCAAGTCGGACTGACTTCTGGCATCTGAAACAACTGGCCACCCTCTATATACCGCCGAAATACTTAATTGACCATGGCATCTTCGTTGTATGCACTAGTTAATCCTAACAACGTCCGCATTCGTTACTCTCCGGAGTACCTTTTTAACCTAACAACATAGCCTTAACAACATAACAACATTGCCTAACAGGATAGCCTTTTCAATTTGGTCAATGACAGTGCTTGCGAAGGAACCGGAATATTTTTTCGTGTTAAATGGAATTCATGCGAACAGATATATGCAAAAATCCTAGTTAAAAAAAATTGTCGTGATAACAGAGTTAATATTCAAGTTTATATTCGTGCATTGACAGTCTATACATGTTAAAGCATTTTAACAGACTGTAAATAAAAATGAAATGTTTTGACTGCCCACAGACTGTAGGGGGCGAGAAAGACAAAAACTTTAGCTTAAGTCAGGGATATTGCTAAAGCTCTACAACCCTTCTCATTGGCAGAGGGAGATGGTTGGTAAGAAGACAAAAGTATTTTTTCATCCAAAAATATTTTTTCGCAGCAAAACTATGTTGTCGTTCTTCCGAGACGCGAAATTTTGTCGTGTTAAAGGGGGAGTCAGGTGCAAAAAAATATGTTATAGAGGAGATCAAATGAAGTGTTCTGGCTGAAGAACCCCTATGTCAATTATGCATATTAACCGAGTAATTAAATATTTAGCGGTTTAAGCTCCGCCCCTTTACTCCAAAATTCAAATTTTCCTATGCTTATAACATTGGGGGACAGCTGGCCGGAGGCCTAGCGCCTTTACCTGTGAGCGCATTGATCGATCCCTGATCTCATAGGGACGGCACCGTGACCTTTCTTTTGAAAGCTCAAACAAGTCTTTAGGTGTTTTGGTTAATTTACAAGCTCGATCACAAAAAACTGACTTTTTCTTCGCGCTATCGCCGTAGCTCGCCGTCCTGCCGGGCCGAGACCCGCGCCTGAGAGCTTTTCGGCAAGTTTCGAATCGGCTTCGCAGTCGACAGCCCATCCCCTGGCAATGGGACCGCACGAGGCGGTTCCGACTATGCGGGAAACGCTCGCTTCATGGCGTTCAGCGAAGCCCGCAAGCCGCGGCGCGAAGAAAAAGTCCGTTTTTTGTGATCGAGCTTGTAAATTAACCAAAGCACCTGAAGACTTGTTTGAGCATTCAAAAGAAAGGTCATGGTGCCATCCCTATGAGATCAGGGATCGATTTTGAGATCAGGGATCATGAGATCATGATTGAGATCATGAGATCAGGGATCGACTCGGTTAATATGCATAATTGACATAGGGGTTCTTCAGCCAGAACACTTCATTTGATCTCCTCTATAACATATTTTTTTTTGCACTTGACTTCCCCTTTAAGCAGTTTTTGTTTTGTGTTAAAAGGAAACAAATGTATGGAATATACATAGCGTTTAATCCGGACCGGAATACCATTTTATGTTAACAGGCTTTTCGTGCTAAGCGGTTTCGTGTTAAACGGTTTTCACCTCTATGTGATTTTTTGTTACCTCGTACTTTTTAGATGTTTTGTCTATTTTTAATATGACGATTATATTATAGGTATTATTTATTTGGAAAAATTCATAATTTATCAACACTTCTTTTTCATTTTCAAAATAATAATGTTTTAACCCAAGTCCTTAGGTTAGTTAGTAAACTATTTAAAATTATTATGCCTTCTAGTGAACTAGAATTATGGCGTTTCGCAGTTTGTTTCGTATTCTAGTAATCTTACGCAGCCACGGTTTCGCAGTTTAGATTTATCCCCTTCGCATTTCGCATATTAGTAGCACTCAGTGTACCCTTCTTTTGGGCTAATTTGAAATTGGCGCCTAACACATGAGGAATCGGCACCAGACTAACGTAAACAAATATTGAAAAGTTTCACAAGCGACATGCATAAATTCGACGAGAACTGTTATATAGGTACGAATAGAGCAAGAATAATTTTTAACGCGAATGTTTAATTTTACCTTATAGGTAGTAGGGACGATGCATTGAATGCTGTCAAACTTAAAGACTCCAAAATAACACACATTTTAACGCTTGATACTCATGCGTTACCTTGTGAGGAAAACAAATATTTTCACATGAAATTCGTCCGTGGTATATTTCAAATTAGCTTTTAAATTTAACCGTAATGCGTAACTTAATTTTTTTGCTTAGTTTACGATCTTGCAACTGAAGACTTACTGAGCCACTTAGACGATTGCTTAGAATTCATAACAACCGCGATTAAAGAAGAAAACGGCTCGGTTCTAGTTCACTGGTACCTGTATTTTTAATCAAAAGTTCATTCAAGGACTTGTCATGGATGGATGTTAGCCTTCAGGGCAGAGTTGACCTTTACTGATCGTGCGTGTTCGCTTTATCTTACTAGTTTCCATGGCGTATCGCGTTGCGCAACAGTCGCAGTAGCATATTTGATGAAAAAGCACAAACTACCTGTCGAAGACGCTCTGATTCGCTTAAAAGACAAAAGAGCTAGCATCCATCCAAACTCAGGCTTTCTTAACCAACTCGTCCTCTTCGAGAAACTCGGATTTGAATTAAACCACGCCCACGTGCCCGCTAAACTCTACCGCCTGCAAGCCGCTTTCAACTACTTCCGAAAATGTACACAATCTCGCTTCAGTATCAGTAACATTTTATTAAAGCTGTTAGTTAGATCGTACCTTTCACCTCTACAGCACAGTAATCCAGCCGGATCCTGTCAATTTCCCACCAACTGGTCCAGTGTTGCGCTGTAGACAATGCAGGTAACTTCTTAATCCCAAATTTCGCTTACAACCCTCAAAATTGTTCATTTTTAGACGAACTTTGGCTTCAAAATCGAACCTAATCAGTCACTGTTCGAAAGAAACCCCGGATTGGAGCGATTCAAACTGGGTTGACGCAGCAATGAACGCTGATTCTGCGGCATTATGCAAATTAGCATATTTCGTGGAACCAATTGCGTGGATGACTTACCCACATTTCGAAATTCAAGGCAAACTTCATTGTCCAAAATGCTCTGCTAAAATAGGAGCCTATAATCGGATACAAGGTTTTACTTTTTTCCAAAAAAATATTATCAAGAAATTTTATTTCATTTGTTTACATTTTTTAATTTTTTTTTTAGGTTGCAAATGCGTATGCGCGGCCCAGATTGTCCCTGGCTTCTATTTACAAGTATCACGAGTAGATTTGCTATGAGAAATGTTTACAGAAATCCCCTCTTCTTATCTAAAAACAACGTCATATCCAATACAAAGCCAATCCCACGCATAAATCCATCATTAGAACCCAAGACGACATTTGGGGCGTGCCCTTCGCTTCACTAGCTGACCGATAGAGTCCGTTGGAGTCAAGATCCTGGAAAAATTATGCGTTTTTCGAAAAGTTTCTTAACGGATCGAATTTGCCATCACCACAAAAACCCAAAAGCCACCAGGCAAACCCAAATCAGCCTTAAGCTCCTCCTCTTGACTGCCGAATTGGCCAGTGGAGGTCGCATGCGCACAACAATACTGCCCTCTCTAGTAATAGCGGGTAAAGTGCTTGAAACGCTTTCCACATGCACATTCAGCGAGTCAGGCTCGTCACCGTCACCAAAGCCAGCTTCCCGATTAATCTCCTCCTTTTCCTCCACACCAGCCGGTTCTACTGTAACCGTAGTAGACGGTACGGACGTTGAGGTTAGACTTACCCCAAATATCTGCAGTGTCACATTTAAATAGGTTGGCATTTCTTCTACGACCACGAAATTGACCTCTGTTGGTTCATATTTTGTTCCAAATGCCTTAAAATAAAGTATTTGTGAATATCCAGCTTTAAGTGTAGTTCAATCATGGTATGCGAGAATTGATTTTACTTGGATAATGTATGATCCTGGCAATAATATGCGCCAAAATTCGCCCAATTGAGTCGATTTGAAACCCATTTCACGACCTTTGATTTTCAAAGAGGCGTCTGGTACTGGTTTTCCGTTAGAATCCAGTACGAACCCCCGCACTCCACGGTATGCTTCAGCCAAGTACATGAGCAGTGGCTGGTTTAATGAAAGAAAACAATATTGTTAAATTTTCTGGAACTAAATGGACTTTCTTTTTTGTAAAGACAATTTTTACTTTGCGATTTTCTTCCCAGAAATGAGGTAATTCTGACGGATTGGGAAATTTGCAACAAGAAACTTCGACGGTAATTTCCATCGTTCCATGGAAAACGTAATTATAATCTTGCATTCCGCCTATGATTACACGTTTATTTATACAAATGCAAAATGAACAAAGTAGGCTCCAAAAACAAATATTTACCTAAAATGCTGTACCAGGCTGCGCCGTTTACGATGCCGTCAAGAAAGGCATGGTTTCCACCACAAGGTTGCCCTTGCCACATAGAACCATGGTTACTGGCATACACAGAAGCTAATTTGCGAAAAACATCGTCGTCTGGGCTTATAGAAGGTTCGTTTGAACTAATATCTGCAGATAAAAACACTTTAAGTTTGCATACATTTGAACACTTCATGAAAAGAAACAATCTCAAATTCGAAGGGCTCGTCTTCACTCGTGTGCAACTAAAGATATCATTACTAAAGTTCTCAAACATTTTTAAATAGGCAATATTCTGCACTTGAAGCAATCCGCTAGAATTTCAAATTTCCCGCGCGCGGCATGAACAAAAGGAATATGCCATTCACCCGAATTTTTGCTGTTTTCGAAAGGGTAAGAAGCGACTAAGGCGCCACCGTGTAAACTGGCAGAGAGTACGAAAGGAATATCGGCTAGCCACTTCTTGATAGCGTTCATTTCCGGTTGAGATTGCCGGTAATTATACTTGAAATAATCAGGAAAGTTGCGGTTGAGGTCAAAACCACGGAAATTACTCCTATTCCACGAAAAATACGGCTTTTTAAATATATATTCTCGATATTCACACATAGTAGTAGTTATAGTACAACCACAATAACTGCGCATTAAAAATAAAATCCAAAGATTTAAAAGAAACTGTACCGTCCTGTGACTCCTTTACACTTGCCCACATGCTCTAAAACCGCGCGTTCAAACCCGTCAGGGTTCATCGAGGGCAAAATGTGAATTCGCGTATTATCCAACAGCCATGTAATACCCTCGTCGTGACCGTAATTCGACGCCAGATGCTAGAGATAGAAGACATCCTTATGAAACCAAGTTAATCTGTTGACTCGAAAAAAAAGAATCTGAAAATTTCTTACAACGATGAGATGAAGAAGCAATTCTCGACTGACAGCTTCGTTACCATGGATATTTCCCACATATTTCACTTCAGGTTTGCCTGGGGCATGGAAATCCGGCGTAGAAGATAATGCCATAACCCACAGCTCACGATCTGACAAATTGTCAATTAATATAACTAAATTGGAAACTCACATTTTCTACCAAAAATTCAAGAAGCACTTCAATAAAAAAAATCCCACATGTTAAAATTTTTAAAGAAATACATTTAAAAATACAAATAAAAGTTTGTGACAATGAACTTCTGATTTAGACTTTAAAAATCTGATTTTCGAAATTTAAATGAGTTCCTTAAATATTAATATAAATTAAAGCCCCAAAAATTCCTATGAAGCAAGTCTCGTAAATTAGAAAGGTACAAACTTTGCACTGATTTGCCAATGGTATATAAGTGGCAAATTTTTGGATATCTTTCTGCAACGTGTTGCAAGAATTCCATCATATTCGTGTAATTATGATAAGAAAAGTCCAGGTTCACTAACGAAGTCGGATGCGCATGTTCCGCCGAGCTATTAAACATTAACTCCAGGGCTTCTAAATCATAATCTTCGGTACTGAGAGCAGACACTTGAACAGTATACAAAATAATCCCAAACACAATCCACTTCCTACTGAAAAGAAAGAGAAAAATGAGAAAATCAATAAGGAAATTTGCCCTTCGCGCTTGTAACGGTTTTGCAAAAAATGGCGCCAAATTCGTACATGAGATTAACTCGGTGCTTCAAACAACACGCCATAATGTTGTTCTACCAGCTCATCGTTTATCACTGCGATATACCAATTCGCTCAACTAAACAAGGAAACAAAACTTGGGCAACGTTCCAGCAGTTGTGAATTCAAACTCATGCACGGAAGAAACGCACAGCAAAGACTGCAGACGAGAGTTACTAAACTCCTCTCTTGGAGCTTCACAAGATATACAGGGCGAAACCCTCTGTAAACAATCGGCCCCGAGTGGCACCCAACGACTATCGCGCAGCCCGAACTGCTAGGAACGCAAACTCATGTTTGAGACTCATATCCGAAAGGGACAAAAACCATCACCGGACTAATTGCGTCACCGATAAAATTCATTAGCAGCTTAGTGCTGCCAAACCGATAACTCTCAAACTACTATACCAAACGCAAAATACCTAATGACTCATCAACACTTCCCAAAATAGATACAACTTTCAACACCCCACTGTCACTTTTTAACAGCAACAGCAGCCCCTCCTTTATGGGGGAAAAAGCCACCCCAATGCTACCAAAAATAGACTATAGTTTTCGTTCTTTCGCAATGGTTGTCGTAAGTGTTTAATAAGGTTAAGAGGTCGACGAAATGGCCCACTTTTGCCCCTTCTCTTGGTTTGGGGTGATAAACCCGCATGAAATTGCAAGTATAGATCCAACACCAGCGGGGGAATCACTAAAAAGAACACAAAAACCGTCACCTGGCGAGTTTCAACCTCTTTGGCTTATTTTGGTTTGTTCTATGCTAATGGAATACATGTCAAACCTAGTTAAACATTGAACTGAATCTTCGTTTAATTTTCTAATTCAATCGTCCTTTTCGTCTTCGCATGAATTCTCCTCAGAAGAGTACGGCAGTATTTAAAAAAAAAATATCAGCGTGAGCAAAACTCTTGGCTGACTTTTATTGAGAGTTCTTTGATTATTAAGAAAAGTATTTCAAATTCAGGAAATGTGACGATTATGTTTCAATTTGAGTATGCGCTGTATTCAAAAAACGTTGACCATATATAACCATTCCTATCAAGACGAACCAACCAACTGACTAGAAATTTCACCCAAAACTCCATTTGCAAGCTTTATTTACCAATATCTCCCTACCCCCAAGGGTTTTGGGGGTGTAACAGTTCTATTTTTGTATGCCTAGAGAACGAAACAAAGCCATTGAGTTACGTAAGCTTCAGCGAAACTTAATTTTTAGAGCGACTTACTTCCAATCCAGGGGGTGCAACCCACTCTAGCTAAGGTTTCACCCCTGGTACACCCCCCTCTGGCTACCCGTACATGCAAGATAACAGTAAAAAGGGGGCTGTTGAGCTCAAGAGATCACACGGCCCCATTGGAGCGTTTCATGTTTTCATGGGTGAAGGTAAAGGCTAAAGGATAGAAATGTGGCAAAAGAGATTCCATTTTGGGGTTCGGAGTCTGGGAACTACCACAAGTCGATAAGCATTAAGGGAAATGAAGGGTGGGGGGTGAGAAGGGGAAGGTTTGGAAGGAATTTATCGACGCAATGGGTTTTTATCTCCACTTCCGCAGTTAAAAGAAAGAAGACATCATCACTCAAACGACATCAAGTTGGCAGGCAAAGGACGCTCGGTCTCTCCATGGACAGCTTGGCATAAGTACGAGTACCAGTCTTGAGCACTGGCCGCGCTTGTACTCCGGAACTTATATATATTTCCTACATTAAAACCGAAAAATTTACGAAATTTATCAAAACTTGTTTGTTTTGAATTCCTTTATATCACTAGCACACAATAACTAGAATTAAAGGCATTAAATCAAATGAAAAATTAATGAATGATTTTAAAAAGGTAAAATACAGTAACTCAATGAAACGAAAGGATAATACGAATAGCTAAATAAAGTTACAAGAAGCGTTATTAGGTTGTTTTGTTACCTTTAATAGGATCTGTGAGTTGGAAACTATCTGATTTTCGGCAAGAATCGCCCATACTCAGTGCCCAGCCAACTATACGAACCATTTTGGTAGGTTCTCGTCTAAAATCCGATCTTTCTGCCCTGTAACACACAAATAAGCCGTCAAAAGCTATAACAATCGCAACAAGAGGACCTCAAAAATCCTTTCTTGTTCTTTCTTACCCTCGTAATGATTTCGGAGGGTAGAGAATGAGGTATGTGCCCCATAATTGGACCCAGAAACACTGCCACGAAGTGAACGTTGGTCTCCGGCCTTCTTTCAACACAGTTTTCCGCCTCAAAACTCCTTGCAAACGACAACAACCCTCCGGTGGTAAAGGCACTTCATCCGAACCTACTGAAATTCCCGAACTGCAATAAAAAAATGACCTTATTTCCAGAAAAAATGGATACATTTGCAATAAAAATTGTATACAAAGTAAGTGTTTATATACTCTAGTCTAATCTCCCTATTTAACTGTTTAAACAGACATGTATATAAGCCACAATAATATAAAAGGAAGAAAAGAATTTTCAAGTTTATAATAAAATCTAAAAAAATATATAGGTACACGAAACTTTATAAATTAAAAATACACCATCTAAAAACCCCTACCCTGCTTTTAATACGCATAAAATCAGAACCCAAATAAATTAAAGCCTAAAATAATTACAAAATTAGAGCTAATTAAAAAAAAATCTCCTAGTTTCATTCAAAGAATAATTATTTAAAAGGTAAAGTAAAGGCGTATGGGTCCAATGTTGACTTATTTTTAGGTGTAGAAAGAATTATAAACGGATATGAAAATTCTAAGAAAATACTTTTTGCTAAGTAATAGTTCGCCTAGAATCAAATCTGTAAATAAAAATAAATTTACCCTCTGCGCGTGACATGCATACACTCCTCTTCCTCTCCAGTGGAAGCCACATCTTTAGCATAGGCGGCGCTTCCACAATGGCGGCAAGAAGGAACCAAGGTGAGTGACAGAGGAGGCGGTCCTCCAGGGGGCGGAGTCGGGCGGTACGTCTCATCTAATAAGCTTCCATCCAATAAACTCCTCGACGACGCATCAAAGCCTTGATTAGCGATAGATTCGCTGCCATTCAGCGCACTCGGGACCATTGATAGGGATTTATGATTTCCGCTCTCAATGCTGCTTAAAGTCGGCCGGAAAATACTACAATTAACAAATAAAATAAAAAAAACTAAGAAAAGTCCCCAAAAACACCAACTTCACGTTCTCATTCACCTTCCCAATAAAAGCAACGAATACAAGTCAGCTACTAAAAAATACATAAAAACGGACAAAATACGTAAAATACACTTCCCCCAAGCAGCCAAAGTGAAAAGGGCAGGGCAATAAACCACGTGGTTTTACCTAGTAAGCAATACTAAGGGGAAAAAAGTACCAAAACATCCCTCTAAAGAAAAAAAGTGAGAAAAAAATAAAACCCCAAGAAGTTAAACTAATTAATCGAACCAAAAAAAAGTTAAACCCAAATACATGAAAAAATGCTTAAGAAAATTATAAAACAGACAGAAATGAATTGCCTTGTCCAACTCACTCTGCCTGCATGGGCCAAAGGCATAACGACAAAGGGGCGTGGTTCCCGTTAGTGGCTCCGCCCCTTTTCCGGTGCAGATTACGTGGCAAACTGCTGCTGCGAAACCTAAATCACCCAATCTTTTTTTGGTATTTTTTCCTAAAATAATAATACACTACCCATGCTAGCACAGCGTTTTAATGGTACGTTCCATTTTCATTAAAAAAGGTTAAAAAAAACTTTAAAAACTGTGTTCTGAAGAATTTGGAAACCAGAAAAATTTTTGCGCCAAAACGTAAAACATGCTTACTTTGTCCCTAAGGAACGAGCTTTGCGGTGCCCCAGGACAAAATGACTGGTACTGCGTTCATCGGAACGTTGGCCGTTCTTGTAAGGTAAACAGCCACGCGCAGGAGAGAGATTGAGCGAGGCCATGGCATGGGCCTCCGTGCTGCTGGTGACGACGGATTCTTTGGAAGAAGAGGAGGAAGAATGGGGCGTGGTGTGTGTCGTGTTGGTAGTGGTATTCGTATTGGTGGGCGGTTCCAGCTTGAGCGACAGTTTGTAGTGGTCATCTTCTACTAATTTCTGCAGTTCTTCGATGTACCGTACGGACAGGAGGTATTGCTGGAGGTGGGGCTTGAAAGGAAGTTGGGAGTAGTCGGATTGTTGATACGAAGACAGGATCCGGAGGATGTTGTTCATCTTGAGTTGGCGCTGTTGGGATTCTAAGCCGCCTGAATGAGGATGAACGACGTCTATGTAGATGAGATCTGTCAGGAACAATCCTAAAAGAAATTGGAAGAAATCGCATTTTAAACTTCTTACTTTTCTTCTTTCCTCTTCATTTTTAAAACTTTTAAAATATTTTTTTTTTGGTTTAATACCTAGGTAAGGTACGCAAGGGATTCGTAGACTATCCATGTGTTCCCGGAGTTTTTCCCAGTTGCTATCATCCGAGAAGAGCTCACAAAGCTTGTCGAATAATTGCATGTCCTTTTTGGGAACGGCTGCCCACGTTTTGTTCAGCCTGAAAAGTAAAGCGAATGTCTTAAAAAAAGCTTTTGAAGCAAGCCATTTCAAAGGTGCTTAATAGCGCTAAAAGTAAAGAAAAAAAGTGAAAAAAGGGAAAACTTACCGAAAGATCGCCGCGCTTTTCAGGGCAGATAAAATGGCAAATTGCGAATGCAGATTGTTGATATCGTGAAGCTTTTTGGCGATTTTGATGAAATGAGACACTACTTCCGCCCTGCGTCGTACGCTGCCTGCATTCAGAATTTCCTGCACTGTCCAAAAGATCACCTACGTGAACCCAAGAACCGAATTTTAGTCATTTCCGATTACTCACCGCAGAAACCCCTTCACAACCCCCTCACTAGAGCTATTCCATGAAGGTCCACCACAACACCATTACGTACACAAAACCTACTCTTATTGCGTAGTTGTTCGCTAAAAACTCCCTTAAAGCTCGTTCTAGTAACGTTCGAAATCGAATCCGACGCTAAATTCTCAAAAAGAACTATCCCGTCCAACATAAAAAGCTACCGTTGTTTCCCATTCTCAGGCGGGGCTCCAGCGGTTCCTTTTACTCCGGATTCGTAGAGTAATTCCGGCTTTCCGGTTCCTAGTTTTGTACTTTGGACTTAATAGTACTTCCGAAAAAGTTGGAATAAACGCTCGTTGTTCTTCCTCAAAGCTTCATGAAAGTGCCTTAACAATCGACATCCTTTACCCATTTCTCCCCTAGAAGTTTTAAGGCTCCCGTATACCTTAGCTTTTTGACGGGAAAGAGTCACAGATGGCACTGATGTTTGTTATTGTTTTACGAAAGCCTTGCGTAGAAAGTAAGAAAATAAAAAGAGAGATCATTGCCGGCAAAGTTTCTACGCTTGTTTTGCTTCCGAAAAGTACAATTTGTCACCACAGTTTGCTGTAGCAGCACAATGCCCCAATCAAGTCGTCAAACTTTCGGAACAAGATTTCTCGAAAAGGGCTTGTCAGATTCGAAAGCAAACTAGAACACTAGTTTTCTTTTATTAGAAGCTAGTGCAAAACCAGAGGACAGATATTTAGGTAACGTATTTCTCATAGTTGCAGACTTCATTTGCATATTGTTAATGTATTACTCATTGAAAAAAATGTGCATTGGTTGTACACTATTTGTTAGCAAGCTCAAGATTACTGTCAAAGAATTCTTTCATTAAATGCACTGGTTTTCTCAAAAAGTTGTTCCGAAATTCCCCATGCTAAACCGCCTATACCGAGCTAAGGTATACGGGAGCCTGCCACTCACTGTTACTAAGCATATCAATATCGGATTTTTTATTTTATTTTTTTAGCTACAGAGGTAAAATGAATGCTTAACTATCGATCATAACGCTTAACGATAGCAATAATTTTTAGAATGGAAATTCAAAAATACGTCAAAATAGACATTTTTGGCGCCAAAAGGCCGCCAAAGAACTTAAAATTAGCAAAAAGTTTCAATAAGGTAAACGTATAAATTTTTTACGCGTTAATAGCCCAAAACTTAGCGTAAATATAAATAAACAATAAACTGGAGCACCACAATAACTTTCTCTCTCAATAAATAGCTGAAAAAACTTACATGGTTGAATCGGCGCGTGAAAGCGACAACATTTGGTGCGAGCTCCAACTTGTTACGTTTGTTCCAGCCACACGAGGTTAATTCTTCGGGACTAATGGCCTGGAACACGGGAATATCCAACAAGGTTAACTGCACCGCCAAATCCTCGGCTGGAATGCGGGTAAGGGTTAAAAACATGGCCGGAGAGGTCCCTGTATCACTCGCAATGCTCCCACTTGATCCTTCCCAACACGCCAATCCGAAATGCCGTGCAGATGCAGGTAAACTGTGTGATTTGGAGGCCGGTCTGGGCAGAGAACTATCAAAAATAGCCACAATTTCTTTCTTTTTCTGTTCCCAGAGAAACCTTGATTTTGGAGACACGCTATGTTTAGCTTCTTTCAAAACTCCCTACTTACTGATGCAAAGCAACGTGATGCTGTGGCCTACGCTCTGCTCCCCCAACTTCGCTGCTATTGCTGCTACTGTGGGGTAACTTGGGGGGCGGAGACAAAAGCCGGGGGCGTGGCTGATGAAACGGGGAAGCATCCGGCGAAGGTGACGCTCGTTGGCCCAAACATTGGACCCGAAAACTACCGCTGCTCAACAAAGACGGGGTCTTTTTGAGCCCCGGCTGTCCAGGCGTTGATTTATGCAAATTAGACGGACTTGGAGTCCACTGAAAATTCCCCTGAACTTCGCCTTCTGGTGGAGACAACGAAGGCGACGAAGAATTCGACTACGGATAGATGTTTCACGTTATTGTCATCCTTCTCGCCTGCATATTATTAGCGTGCTCTTATTGATCATCAAGTTAACTACATTTATTAAGCTAGTATCCAATTCAACTGCTTTTAATTTAGACTTTACGACCATTTTTTACATGACAAATTGAATGATCGAAGTCTTGTTCCAAGAAAAGGAAATACATCTCTAAATTCTTCCTTTTCTAATAATTTTTTATGCACTTTTAACACTGTATTAAAAGATTTATTAAAAAGGTGAAATTTATGCAAACGAGACTTACGCAGGCCAAAGACAAGGTAGTAAAGCTGTCAGCCGACAAATCACGTGGCATTTCCGAGTATTTCATCTTAGCCATGACGAGTTAGCTAAAAAAAATCAGTAGTCCAGGTGTGCGCAGGGGCAAGATGAATAAATGGAGTAAATTTGACTTTGGAAGAAGTTTTTAACTCATTTTTTCATCTACAAAAAGAGATACAAGGAATGGTGTCACTCAACATGACATAATTGGTGCATGAAACTGAAACACTGCAGACTAAAACAAGAGATCATCAGAATCATCCAAAATGTGTCATATTTTAGCCGGAAATGATTACGTCGAACGCAAAAGGGCGTCCATCAAGATTACGCATGGCCAGGCTCATCATTTCTGGTCCAATACCCATTAAAAACGCCCTTCTTTCACTGAGTTTCTCTAGATCTCTCTATAGAATGGCAAACTGAATAAAGTTAGACAAAAATAATTACCTATAGAAAAAACTAAACAAAGTTGGAGAAAAATACACAAATTTCCTTAATTTGCATGTTCATGTCAAAACCTGCCTTTGCATTGCTAAAAAAATCCCTAATCTCCTTTCCGCCCCTTCTCCTTGAACCTAATATTCAGGATGCGAGTAAACGATTACAGAACCACCTAAAACTGAATTAGGCATGAAAAAAAACGAAATTGCAAGCGTTTCGAATTTTCTTCTACAAAAATCATGAAGATAAGAGTAAAACATTTTCGGAGGGAAAGAAACCCTGAAAGAAATCGAATGTTCAAAAGGGGAAAAAGAGAAATATGACCTCCGGAAAAAGGGAAAAAAGTCTAAAAATAGAACTAACCCCAAACAGATGCCAAATGGCAACTAGTCACACATACGCTCACAAGGGAGCAAGATGGGCGTGGTCAAGGTCTGGGACTACCATGCTCAGAATTAACTGTCGTAGTCTATAGCTTACCCTACCACCCCCTTCAGGTCAAAGGTAACGTTAAGAAACGAGTCCCCACCCCCTTAACTATAAAGATCGATAAGTCGTACCATTGACGGCAAATCGTGGCAAAATCCGTCACGCGATACACGGGACACTTTGAAAATAACGTGATTGCACTAAAAGTGATTCTACGCTCCCTTTTCTTTTCATTGTTGTGACGGTATCAAAGACAAAAATAATCTCCCATTAAAAGTTTTTTTACATCGTAGTCTACTGGAAAGAATAAATTTATAACTTAGAATGTAAAAACTTTACCTCATCTATACCCAGAATACTTATTGGTCGAAAATTTAGTCGAAAAATGTGTTACTTAAGTACACGGAATTTGGCTTGAAGAAAGTCTAAAATATGGACATTGTAGGAGAACGAAAACGTCTGATCTTACAATTTCAGATTTTTTTATTATTGTTTTTTTTATTTCTATATTTTGTTTGTTTGAACATTTTCTCAAAACGGCGAGAAACTTTGCTTTCATTACAGAATCTCTTCTGGCTCTTTTACTAAGCTCAGTAAAAAACGTAAAAACAAGAAAAAATTCCCCTAAAGAAACAAAAAAGTACGAAAATCTTATGTGCGTACAAAGTATGTTTAGTATAATTAAAAATCTCTTTTTTAGCTGTTTTGTTGTCATGTTTCAAGACCTCTTTTTTTATTTACCTTTTTTTTGCCCTTGGCTCGTTAAAAAATCCTTTTCGCTTCTTTTGAAACGAAAGTACGCACGAGAAACTTCAAACCTGAAAGTTGAAATGAAGAAGCCTAAAAAGGACACTTTGGAGCTAGACCTGCAACTGACCTTGTTTATCAGATACATGGACGTGCGTAGACGGCTTAACCCAATAAAAAAAAACATTAAACGTGGAACTTTTTGGCGGTTTTAGAGACTTGGGTGCGGATTGGTGCCGAGTTTAAAGCTCTGGCTTTAATTTTCTCCCAAAGTAAGAATTCACATTGGATGAACTTATCTTTGGCACGATGGCTGATCAAAAGGAAACAGCAATAAGGACGAAGCCCTTTCCAGTTACTAAAATACGTCCAAGGGAGAAAAATGAATGCGTTTACTGTTTTCATGATATTGAAAGTGAACATTTCTGTTTTTCTTCCTAAATAGCTCGGCCCCGCCCTAGTCTGGATTCCCAATGAACGTCTCTTGTTTACTTGATAGGATACTTGTATGTTTTCGAAACCCTATGGGCAAAAGTCTTCGTTTGGGTTATTTACTGACATAAAGTGAACTTAATTTACTGACAAAGTAGGCGTACGGGAGTATTAAGCCGAAGAAGGGAGTTTTTCACATGGCTAGGTTAAGAACGACTTTCTCGTATAGACCACATGTACCGTGAAAGCTGGACAGATATTACTCACAAAGAGTTTTTTTTATGTTGCGGTGAGGAACCCAAAGGGAATTAAAGCGGAACTTACGGTTTAGAAGGACGACTGGCAGAAAGGAGATAGGAGAAAACTTGATGACGGGAAAAGAAGAAAGCGACTAGGAATTCTTCTCTGTTTTGCTTAAAAAATAACAGTCGAGGAGGTTTGAGTCACATAACTCACACTTCGGCAAGTCGAAATCACAATGAAGAGCAAATGTGTGTCCAAAACAGCAAATAAACCGAGTTTCACAATCTAAGGAAAACACTAAAAGAACAAACCAAGTTATTGTTGTTCTTCTTCGTTCTTGGCTAATCTTCAACTTCTCCTTGACAGGATGACAGTTACACTTATGACTCAAGTCCACTCGTAAACATGCATGTAACGCCACCTATTGATACAATTTTCAAGCTACATTGCGTACATGGCGGCATGTGCTTACAACAAAATACAAAAGATTTCGCGCAGAGTTTGAAAGTATTTTTGCGAAAGATAAATATTAAGTTTCTGCCACCACTTTTAAGGTATTTCTTGAGTTGATTTAACTTGATAGACAAAATTCATGTACAAATTGATGTTATATCATCTTCACAAGCATTTGTTATACACTTAGCTTTCAAAATATTATCCCCACAGTATAGAGGTTTACACAGTATGGTAACAGGGCTATCTTCCAATGTTAAGGTTTTCTGACGACCTTCTCGGTCCCCAGAGTAATATTCAGGTAAAAGTCCAGAAAATCAAAGGGTACATTCGCAAACCTCCCAGTGCAGTTCAAAAAAGGTCACGACGATTTACAAAGCGCGCGTTGCCGGTAGGACCCTACGTCAGCCCAAAACTCCCTAGAGTGCCCGAGAGAAAGGTCACCAGTCCCCCGTTTTGTGAATGTTTTGTTCTCTTCTCGAACCCTTTTTCTATTAGATTAGGAATGCCTACATTGGGGTACATGGGCACAGTCTGGGAATCCATCCCCCATATAAGCTTTCGTACCCCCACATCCTTTTGGGACCGAGAGATTTGTCAGAAAACCTTAACATTGGAAGGATACCCCTGTTACCATACTGTGTAAACCTCTATACTGTGATTATCCCCGTATCATATGTAAACTAGTTTCTTGATTTTAACGCGAAATAAAAGCATTTTTTTTCAAGAAAATAACTTTAATGGAATGCGGTTCAAGTCAAAGCTCACTGTACAACAAGTACTATGGAGGCGGGGCACCTATTGGTTACCAAGGGAGCGGGACAGCAACAGTATCAATCGTTCGCCAAGGATGTTCGGCAAAAACCGGATCATTTCTGGCAATTTAAGCCTTGATTTCATTCACTCCCGATACTTCGACAAAGCCAAACAACTTTACGAAGTACTTAACCCACGAAAAATCTCTCAGTAAATAAAACTAACAAACATTCTCTTAATTCAAAGAACAATAGAACTTCCTGGACCTCCTACTTTTCCTTCGGTAATCACCGGCGTATCTTCAAATACTGCAAATACGGCAACAATCCCGTGTATATAAAACAACTGTTCGCATCCAAATACCGAAATACTTGGTACAAACCCCCTCAAATCCGCTGATCCCCCGCTTCCTTTCAAAAAAACTTATGTTTGCTTTTTTTGTCATAATAGTTACACAACTCCCTGCCAACGGTACATTCACTGACATAGAAAATAATTAAAACACGATTTTAAACTTTGCCAAACAAATCAAATGCGTACGTCTTCCTGCGGTACTTTCTTCTAAAAATAATTTTGGAAAATACTGCAATCAGTACTAGACATGAAACCACGTACAGCACAATGCACAAGCTAATATCTAAACCGGAAAACGCTCCGCCGAACCAAAACCCGCTCCGTTTGCTTTCTTGCTCTTCGGGGTAAAAGAAGCGTTGCTTGTTGTCCCAGTTTTTTGTCACAATCTTGGGGTCCAACTGTCCAAATTTATTCTTATTGTACCGCTTATTCTTCCAGATTGTCCTGTAGAACTCCTCTGTGTTATCCACGCCTGTCCAGTTAATATTCGGCCCATACATGGTTCGTAAGAAATGGACCACTTCCTGTCGATCAAACTGCCCGCTCGTCGTACGGCAAGTCGCGCAGCTTTGCGGCGACGGAAATTCAATCTTCGGGAACTCGGGATCCTCGCTAGGTTCTCCCCCTAGTCTTTTATTCGCTTTATTATGAGCCTGCCATAACCAGAGCACGGATTCCTCATAGGTAGTAACGGAATTCAAGTCTTCCTCGGCCATGGCAAGAAAATGATGTGCACACTCGGCACAGCCGAAAAACGTGGCTACATAACCTTTGATTCCCTGCAAAACTTCCAAGGGATCCGGAGCCAAATCTCCTTCTACCGTTAGCGTGTGGAATAAGCTCCAGAGGGCGCACGGGTAGCCTCTAAACTGAGGTTGGGATCCTTTGCAACCTCTCCAGGTGCTCAACTCCTTTGGCCAATCCTTCAAATGCTTTTCAATCAATCCTGCAACGAAAGTCTTGTACTCTTTGCCCGCAACGCCATCTGGATGTTGCTCTAACCAATTTAAAAGCTGGTTAAAGAATCTTTGCAACGGTGAGCGGGCTGGGAAGTATTTCTTCAAAATTGCGACGTAATTTACTAATGCTTCCAATTTGGCGCCAATAAGAACCTTATGCATGGCTACTTCATGTGTTAGGGAATAGTGAATGGCTTTTTCGAGGTCAGACATAAAAACAGTGTCGTGAAGCTTACGCTGGGGATTAGAGTGTGGGGTTTCTGATGCTTTCAACACTTTTGGGGAGTCATTAACGGTCAAATTGTGCTCCTCCAGGGAGTTTTCTTGGTTTAGAACTTCTCGGATCACGTGTTCGAGGCTAGAACGATCGGGGAACTCGAGAGGAAAGATCTGATGACGTCCATTGCGCCGGGCAAGGACAAGTGATGGGAATTTGGGCACCTGGAAGGTTTTTACAAGTTTTTCGTGATGGGAACTCACCCGCCGTATGGGCGGTACATTGATGCTCGCTGATAAGTCCAGAATGGCTTCTCTGGACCAATACCCGCTAGCCGGTTCTTCAAAGATGAGCAGTAAATTCTCTGTTCCAAACTTCGCCCACAAATCTTCCAAACCATCTAATTCGTCTAATGGTTGTAGAATGCTCGTCACATTTTCTTCCACGAAATCGACCATGCCCTCCATTAAGCCTTCTTTTGTCTTAGGCTTAGGTCCTGACCACAAAATACCCAAAAATGTGTCATTGACGTAAGGAGGGAAGAATTTCAACGAAGGATAAGCCATGACTTCATAATCGCGGCAAATGGAGTTGTTTTCTTCTAATGCGCAGTCTATAGCTGCTACTTGGATGACATTCCTCCAACCTATGTGTAAAGAGAAGAAACCATTTAAACTCAAGAGATTTGTTCAAATTTTTCTTGCTATTTCCCCTTCATTTTCTGATTAAGTATGAATACATGAATGATTAACTACGTTATTTTGGGAGGTTTACGAGGCTTGGGGACTTTTTGTTTAGTTTGTAAAGAAAGTCTAAAGCGTTTGAAGATTTTTAGAAGCTTTTTGGATTCATTTTTTAGCATTTTTATTGTGATTTCGTTTTAGCCATGCATATATGAAAGGATAATTACATAATTTGGGTTTTTAAAGGTTCCTGGAACTGGCGATTTTTTCCTTTTCATAGGATTTTTCTTTATTTGTTAATTATGCACGCCTGAACTGTTCATTATATTACTGGTTAATTATGAACATGTGAAGCGTTAGTTAGGTCATTTCGGGCCGTTTAAGACATGTATCGTATTTAAAAATGATTTACCATATACATCTTTGGCTAAATCCTTCCACGTAGGGGCGAAATTGATGCAATGGCCGCACCAACTAGAATAAAACTCGACGAACCAAGCATTCGGCTTATTTGTGATGATCGATTTGAAATTTGTGATATTTAACAAGACAATTTTGTCTGACTCGTTGTAAAGGGACGCGAAATTAATTTCGACGTGACCCAAAGACAATGATAACGCTAAGGATTGTGGAGTGATTAAGCAAAACAAGATTGGTAAGGTTGGAAGGCAAAATAATATCGTTTTAACACTGGCCATGATTCGAGAACGTTTTTTAAGAACGTTGGCAATCCGTTTTCCTGCACAAACAAAAATTCACATGATTTGAGGGAAGTTTTATACACGTATTCTAACTCGCAATTATGACCTAATTAATTCTACTTCCTTATCTAGCCACTTAAAATTCTCCAACACATGCTGACGTAGACGTAAATACACTGACAAGTTGGCAACAATGAGAAGAGCACAGGAGGTAGACACACTGTCCTAGGCTGAGTTTCGTTACTTTTTAGCGCTTTCAACGCCAAAGTGGCTAGTGTAAGAAGTAGAAGTTAATTTAGTTATGTAATACAAATCTAAATTATTCGGAATTAATACTTTTTAGCGCTTTCAACGTCAAAGTGGCTAGTGTAAGAAGTAGAAGTTAATTTAATTATGTAATGCAAATCCAAATTATTCGGAATTAAACGGATATACTAGAAAGTTTCCATTACGATGTCAGACGATGTCGATGTGATTATTATTGTAAAATTTCCTTTTTTTTGCTACAGATGCTAAAGCGGATTTCGTAACTACACTGCAAACTTACTAAGTGGCGTCTAGATAGGAATATGGATTGAAAAAGAAAGAGTGCTTGTTAGCGTAAATGGTAAAAGTGAACATAATGCCAAGGTCAATTAGTTTTGTTCTTCAGGGTATACGAAGTACGGCATGCAATTAGTAAACCTGGACAAGGGTGTCTAAACTTTGAAAGATAATCTCGTTTACACTTTCTCTCGAAAGTGCTTGGTTCATAGCTTCATACAGTGAGAAATAGGCTGCAAAATGGTTAACAGTTCATACAGCATTTGCGTTGGTAAATTATAATCTTCACATCGAATAGAATTAGCCATTTAGATCCCCTAATTTCCTAGATAATAACAACGAAAATCGTTACAAATCAGATAGATGAAGCTAGCACATTTTGAAGCTAAAGGAAATCAATGTTTGCTAGAGAGGAGAAACATTTCTTTCGTTAAAATTATTTACTGTGCCTTTCGAAGACTGGACTTTAAAGCCCCGCCTCCATGTATTTGAGTCGACGTTAGCGTCAAGCAAGCCAACCATGCTTATTTAGCTGCATCATGTGCCAGCAAAATTCACCGAAAGAAAAGTGAGCTCGAAACAATTTACTTTTTCTTTGAAGACACATAAATCCTTCGGCACCTCACGTATTATAGTTAAAGTGTCATGCAATTCAGTTTCCTGTCTTCTTCATGACCGTTAACCTTAACTGCACACTTAGATTTAGATCTTTTCCCCTCCTAAACCACCTTAAAAATTTCGCCATTTCTCCTGTCCCCACGCAGTTGTTTTCAACAACTCGGGCTTCATTAGATGAATATAAGAGAACTGCACTAAATGACCTCCTTCTGAAAATGCCCAAAGAATCAAAGCACGTGGGCGAGTTACAAGCTAAAAGACAGTCCAAGAAACAGCAAGTTTCCAAGTATATTCCAGGGACTATAACTTTGCAAGTTCTGGGAAGTGGTGCACATGGAGCTCCTCGTTCTTTATACGTTTTCACAGACCAATCCAGGTGATTTTGACACGTCTAAAACGTTTCTAGGCTAATTAACAATTTTATCTTACTTTTTTTCTTCTTTTTTTAGATATTTGTTCAATTGCGGAGAAGGATCTCAACGTCTCGCCCATGAACATAAGATGAAACTAGCCAGATTGGAGCATATTTTCATCACCCATACCAGTTGGAAGAACATGGGTGGCTTACCCGGTGTTGCCTTAACAATCCAAGACGTAGGAGTTCCCCATATCCACCTTCATGGTGCTCCACGAATAGTACATTAGATTTAAATGACTCTGTTTCTGCTTAGAAAAACTTTACAACTGTCTTTTTAGTTAACCCTCTTTGAGTCTGCCAGACGGTTTATCATACTCAAAGATCTCGAAATCCGTGCCGTAAATGCCGCTAACGATTCCAGGTTCGAAGATACTGTTATGACCGTGACGTACGTCCCATTGTGGAAGCCAACGACTTCAAAAACGAACCTAGAAGTGCAACAGTCGTCTTCCGACTCGGGAGATGAAGTTGATTACTACGCCAACGAGAAGAAAAACCCCAAGAAAGCTAAATTAGACACTCAAAGCAATGGAGACGTGCCTTTTGCGTCCGCCGACGTCAGTATTGCTTACGTTTGCAAGATTCAGCCCAAACCAGGCATGCTATTGTTCGAAAAGTGCGTTGAGAAGAACGTACCAGCCGGACCATTGCTGGGATTGCTAAAAAACGGGCAAGATATCAATTTACCTTCAGGGGAACTAATCAGGTCATCAGAAGTGTGTTCGCCCAATGATCCTGGCCCTATTTTCATAGGTAAAAAAAAAAACATTTCTAACGTTCTTAATCCATTGAAACCAGTTTTTCTTGGATTTTGTAGTGGTGGACTGCCCTTCAGAGGAGTTTTTGGATCCTTTAAGCTCAAACCCGGTATTAGCAAAGTACCAATCAAGTTCCCCAGATAAAAACGATCAAGAAGCTGAAATCGTAGCCCATTTTACACCGGCAACCGTAGTCCAAACCCCAATTTACCAATCTTGGATGGCGAAATTCCCTGATTCCACCATTCATCTTTTTTTGGGCGAGTCTAGCGTAGACGATCATGGGACCAACCTATGTGGGCGGGGCTTAGGTAGTGAGGCAGTCCATAGAGTCCAATATAAGCTCCATGAGCTGCATCCGCAAATCTTCCCAATGTTGGGTGAAACGGTTCCCCATACTAGTCACTTGGATGTAAAATGTATCTTTGGCGAAACGTTACTAAATTATCATTTGCGTCCCAAGTTGGGCCTTGACAGGTAAAAGACTATAAAAGCAAGTCATTTTGTAACTCTACATTTTCGTTTCAGATCTGCTATGTTCAGATTAAACCCGAAACAATACGTGGAAGAATCCAGAGCCGTTTCAGGCTTTTCTGAGGCGCTAGAAAAGCTTCAGCAAGATTTGAAAGATGTAAAACCTTCAGATGAGAGAGAGTTCCCGCGGATTACCTTCATGGGCACGGGCTCTTGTATTCCGAACAAAACAAGGAATACTAGCGCCATCTTAGTGGAACATAGGTAAGTTTCAGCCACCTAAGTCAAAGCGATAAGCCTTCATTGCGCTAAAACGTCGAATTATTCTCGCTATATCTCTAAATGAGTTGTTCAAAGTTACTTTATTTGTATCATTTCCGCCTTTTTTTAACCAACAATTACTATTTTTTTATTAACTAGCATTTTTGTTTTGCAGTCTAGACCGGTTTTTGCTGTTGGACTGTGGGGAAGGCACTTATGGGCAATTGGTACGTTACTTTGGACCTAGAGTCAGTCACGTGATGTGCAATTTGGATGCCATTTACGTGTCGCATCTTCACGCCGACCATCATATCGGCCTTATTGGCTTACTACAAGCTCGAAGAGCAGCTTTAGCCGACAGTGGCCAAGCCTTCAACACTAAAAAGCTGCTCTTGATAGCTCCTCATCAGATAACCCATTGGCTCTCGTTATATCACCGTAATTTTGAACCACTGCTTTCAGACTTCGAATTAGTTCCAAATACGAAGCTGGCAGCTCAAGAAAAAGAAGCTTGCGAGGCGACTTATGCTTGTTTAAACGCCAATGTGATCACCACCTTTGTCAAACACTGTCCCAACGCGTTTGGAATAGCCTTAAACTTTGCTAATGGCTTCAAAATGGTTTACTCCGGTGATACGATGCCCTGCGAAGACCTCGTCACTATTGGTAGGCTTTCAGTCCATCATGCTCGAAATAATAACTAAGCTTTTGAAGAACAGTTTTTTTTAAGGGTCACGTGGCTGTGTGACATAGCGAGAGAGAGTGGCCATGGTTACCGAGTGCTCGTAAGCCACGCCATGTCACTTTCGCTACGTCACGACCTACACTTTAAATGTTCATAACTCTTGAATGGTAGTTTAGAAGTACTTAAGATTAAGTTCATCCTTAGAATAATTAAAATACAAGAGTCGGCCAAAATGTCTATATGCTGTTTTGGTAACCTCTAAATGGTCCTCTAGCAGCGTTTAAATTTGTGTTTTTGCTTTTAGGTCGCGATTGCGATTTGCTTATTCATGAGAGTACCATGGAAGACGGTTTAGAAACCGAAGCCTTACTTAAAACGCACAGCACGACTTCACAAGCCATTGAAATGGGCAAGAAAATGAGCGCCAAGTTCACGCTACTCACTCATTTCAGCCAACGCTACGCCAAAGTCCCCGTTTTCTCGGAAGCTTTTGGCCGAAACGTGGGAATTGCTTTCGATAATATGGCGGTAACATTTTTATTTCTTCTCATTATCCAAGAATTGATCATTAAAACTAATCTTTTTTTTTTTTTTTAGGTTCGACCTTGTGATCTTAACTGTTTGCCGTTATTTCTGCCAACGTTGAAACTCACGTTCGCCGAGCATTACGAAGAAATGGAGTACAAGATGGCTAAACGTCTCTTACGGACGCAAAACGCGCAGTTGAAAGACGCCCAACTTATTACTGGCGGTAAGCCAGGCCCGATCTGACCGAATAATAAATGCGCAGCCATTTTATACCGAATTTATTTGGTTGGAGAGAGGGAGATGAGCTTGCGCAAGAAACAAGGATAGATAAGAAAGTCTGGCACGAGAATAGGAAAAACAATTTTTTTTAAAGATAAACTAATTAGGGAAAAAACTCAGAAATTACATTAAGAAATAAGTTGTTGGTTAGCGAACATTTGCATAGCACCCATTGAAATTTAAAAACAAAACGCTTTAAAAAGGAAAAATCAACCTTTAGCAATGCTGGACTGGTTGGAATAGTTTTTTGGCCGTACAAAAGTGGAGCAAAAAGGCGAAAGACCGAGCAAACAGAAAAGCAAGGCAAGGCAGCAAATTTGCATATGTCTCCATCAATTAGCATGATCATTTTTTTTCATTTTTCAAAACACATAAAAAACACAATTTTTCATGAAACGAGTTCTCTTGAAAGTTGCTTCTTGCCAACGATAATTCACTTGGACCAATCTTTCTTGATTTCAAAAGACCACTCCCATTTCAAATGCTCGTTCTTGTCGTCGTCTGTGAAAAGGGAAGTTACATTGTAGTGGCCGCGGGCTAAAAGACCCGAAGGGGAGTCTTCAGACGGAGTAGTGTAGGACTGGAGCTCCAATTTAGGTGCGTAGCTCCCTACCATATGACTCATTTTATCCACTGCGGATTGCAAAACCAGAAAAAAAAAGAATTATTAACAGAACCTCAACAGGACTTTTTTTTCCTTTACTACCTTGGATTCCAGACCGATAAGTCTTTTGGACGTATTTTAAGCCATGGACGATCTCATGTTGGACGTGGAAATCAATGCGAATGCGATAGGACACACCCTCTTTGATAGTAAACGTCTAGAAAAGGGAGAAAAACGTGATAAAAGCTGTCAGACTTAAATGAATGATGTCGGGTAAGCAATACTTGTTTCTTGAGTTGGCTTAAATCACCGGTAAGGTCCAATTCCATAACAGGGGCGCCTTCACTAAGTAAAGCCAATCTACGGACCAAAACATGTCGGGCATCCGCAGGATCTATGAAAAGTCGAAAGGTAATTTAGCGCTGAAGGCGGAGACAAGACTTAATTGATCCACGGTGAGTCACGTAGGTTCGTTTACCTACGACAATCTTGGCGGAGGTAGCAATACCGAGTAACGCTTCTTTGTACTTGCGAAGACTTTCATCTTCTTGATCGGTAGCTAAGATCTCGTCCAAAGATTTCTGAGGTGGAGGGCAATAAGTGGCGTCTAATTCTTCCTGCTCTTCTGCTGGAGTCACAGTTTCTTGCTCTTTTTCTTCGGACATTTCCAAAAGTCTCTACAACACAGAGGCGTTCAGTTTAAGGGAGTTCAACCTTATCGAGTGGGCCGGAACTGAGAAACTGATAACAAACGCTCAGCTTTACGTTTGCCTACCTCCACCCAAAATTCGTTAATTAAATCCCACAAACAAAAAGCTTCTCCTTGTAAACCCACTTAGTCAGATTCAATGTCTAATGCTGCACTCTGTAATATTTTTCCAGTTCTAAAACTTACCAATTAATATGCAATAACTGCCAGAAAACCACGCCGAGCCTTCTTTCTTCCAACTGAACAAACTGATCTTCTTAATTAAGCAAGCAAGCGTTTGAGGATCTTGTCACTAGATGGCATACGCTGTCTCACTTCAGACTTGCAATATACCGTAGGAAAATTATTCGAGAGGCTTAGCTATCGGATATAAATAGACGACATTTCTATTTAACTAAATTTTTCTGTTCCCTTCAAATTTCTCGAGCTTGCTTCCTCTCTTAAACGTTATTTGCATAATCGCGCGGATTTCTTCAAGCCAAGTTGGTTGTTCATATTCCTCTGGTAGGTAGAAATAGGCGTTGCCTTTAAGCCCGAAAAGATCGCACAGCACAGCCCCCTGACCGCCCAGAGAGACTTAACAATTTCGGCCGACCAGTAGTGTGTAAAGATGGCGGCCAACTTGGATGAAGAGCAAAGCCTTCGTGAATGTGAAGCTTATGTTCAGCGCCATAATATCCAGCAAATTCTCAAAGACTGCATCGTGCAATTATGTGTTAGCCGACCGGATAACCCCGTATCCTTCCTCCGCGAATATTTCCAGAAATTGGAGCGAGTAAGTAGCATTTCATACACAGCTGTTTTGGTTTTTTGTTACTTTCTCCAGACTCCCAACAGAATATTTGACTTTTGAGCAACAGTACAGTGATCACTGTTGATCTTAACTTTTACCTTTAAGGCTTGGACTGATCAGTCAAGAAGGCAATATTTACCGCAAACAATCCAGGAACTTAGCTTAGGACACTCGGGTTTGTAAGATTTCAAGTGACAAAACTTCTGGACTGTTTGAACACATTTATATTGATGTTTTTCTTCTAATTAGATTAAACGTAAGATGGTAAACAAAATTGGCTCATCGCCTTGTTGACAAGCAAAATTCTTGGCCCTTGTCTCGTGAGAAACGAGAAACACAAATTCTCTCGCAATTTGCATATAACTTGTATTCCTTGTGTTCTGCTGGCACAATTCGCGTCTTCGGCATATTCGTGTTGAACGAGCTGGGACCTTATTTTATTTATGAACATTCCATAGTCCTGTTTCCTCATTTGGGTTTCTTGTATCTCAAAATAACTCTCCAGCACTTTGCCCCCCTCCCCCTCTTCTCTTTCTCTCGTTCTTTCTTTCTCTCTCTTTCTCTCGTCTGCTTTTCCTTTTCATCCAAATTCGCCGGTGTGTTTTTCTCTAGCCACTTGTGACGTCACTTGGGCAATTAGCAGACTTAACTATCAATATTCAACGAACGATAACCACTTCTTTTAACAAAAAAACAAAACAAAATTAATGCGTAAGGAATCAAATCTGATGTTCATTTTTATTGGAATTAACAGACACTACAAAAACATCCGCCTTGAGGAAATCTTTTGTAGATACTGGTTACAATCTCGTTCATTTTTTTTTCGGATAAACATCGGAGTTACATTTCACTGATAAAAGGCTGTATACAGGCCACCTGACCGATAACGACTCGGCCCTCCCCGAAAGCTTAAATAAACCGGAAAGCTGTAAGATTCTCATTCGACAGCCAGTTTTCAATCGAACGTCTTGCATATACGTCCTCTATCATACACGGTTACATCTTGCCATCTTCAATTCAAAACTGTATATTTGGTGTCCGAGTTGTGTTCGTTGTGTTGATTGCGCCATACACTTTCCTTAGGACAAACACATCAAAGAAACAGTTAGAGCGAAATAAACTAAGTGAACTCTTCGTTTAAATAGAAGAAGTAAAAAGCTAGCAAACGGACGAAAAAGTTTATCGAAATGGGTAATAAGCAAAGTATCGAGATAACTTCGTCAGGCTCACTGTCTAAAAACAAGTCGAAAAGCCCAGCGGGCGCTCCAGCTCCATCATCCGAGACATCAAGTGCATCTAGTTCGCATAGTTCTGATAAGAAGAAGAAAAATGCCGTGTCTAGTGTTGGCATATCGCAAATTACAACGAGTCAGGTATACATAATACATTACAAATGGTAAAAACCACAATAAAACCTCATTAAGGATATTTGAAATGTTACCTGAGCTTTAGGTAGACCTGAGTTTCGAACATTTCCAACATTTGCGAAGAAGAAAACAAGAAAGAAGGAAAGGTTGACTATCCTAGATTACATTTAGTCGTCAAACAGATGGATTATTCGAAGCTGTCGAGGTTGGCAGAAACTGGGTCTCATAGATCAAAGCGAAGTGGTTCCAACGGATGTGTGCTAGTATGAGACTGGCCACACAGCAGAAGAGAAAGAACTCTGGAAAAGAGAACATAATCGAAAAGCAAGATAGAATGCATGGAGTGGCGTTTCTTGAACTTATCTCTTGGCTTGAAGAACAGGACAGGAAAAAGGAGATTTGCTCATGGGGATTTTTGGATAAGTTGATAAGGAAAGTTGAGGTTGTAGTTCTGCGCGAAAAAAAGAGGACTACTTAATTCGTCACTCTTTCTGGTGTAAAGAAAGACAATCGGTGCTTTTCTGTCAGTTGAAAGAATGACTTTAGTTTTCCTTGATGTGTGATGTGTCGATAGCATTGTTTTCCTTTCTATTGTATTCTTCGTCGTTTTCGTAGGTCTTGTGTTGGAAAGAGTCATCCACACCCCGTTTTAAGTGTTTCAACTGCAATTTAGCCTGATGGCCATATTAGGGAGCGGTTTTTTGTACACATTTGCATCTTTCGAGTTGGATGCTGTGCGGTACTGGTTAGCCTTGGGGATGGTTTTTATTAACCGTGTGTTGCCTAGAGACTCGGCACAAATCTTGGCACATGAGCTAGCAGTTTTACTGAATGAATTTGCATCTGACAATGGACGTTCTTTGAATAGAAATTATCAGGGAGAGAGAGAGGGGAGCAGCTCAGGCGTTGTCTGTTCTAGGGCAAAATAAAAATTAAAGGGGCGTGGTGGGCTGGTCTAGCAGTGGTAAAAGCTTGACAGGCTGGACTATAAGCGATATTAGTTGCATGAGAGATTCAATAGCTGTCAAGTCAAACCTTTCAGCTTTTTGGGTTGATTATTAATGAGCATGAAATTTGTAAAGCTCCCAAAACGTTACAAAAAGGCCAATTAATAGTTCAAAATTTACACTTGTATACAAACGTATTTGTTGTAACATGATTATAATCGATTGTACGAACATAAACCTGCATTTCCAGATTTGTCTAAACTGCTTACAAACGACAGATTTTTTTTAAGGAATTCAGCTGTTGCTTTCTAATTTCTAAAAGATTTATAAAGTTATTAACGATATATAACGGTTTCAATTATGGATCTCTTACCGTGAAAGGTCACGCACGCTTATAGGGAAAAACGAAAGTAGTTAAAAAAACGTGAAGGGGCCATCACATAAACGGAATCACTCATTCTCTCTGACGTTTCACTATCGATTTAACATGGGAAGAGCCATAAGAAGGTAGTTAACGATTCTGTAAGGATGCAGTATGACCTCGGCAATGAAGAAATTCACCGAAATCATCGAGGTTCCAATCGACCCTTATTGTTGCCAAAACTTTATATATTAACTTTAGACTGCGTGTCTTCGTGTCTCCGAAAACATTTCCCCATAGTAACGCATTGCAGTGCCCCTGGCAGCCTTTTTGTTGCTTACTTTTTATGTCTCCCCAAGAAATCTTGTAAATTTTCTACAAAAAACAACAAGAATAATCTCTTGCACGTTTTTGCGTTGCGGTTACATTAGCCTTATAGATTTTCTTTTCCCTGTTTTTCCTTATCGTCCCTTTTGGGTTAATGAAGGTTTCGTGTACTTAAATGTGCAGTTCCGGAACTCTACTGCCTTTTTTCGTTGTTGGAAGTTCCTGTAGTCTAGGTGAATACGCATTTCTTCAGACGTTGGCAACGTTTAAATGAGAACCAAGCTAGAACGTTTAAATGAGAACCAAACAAGGGAACTAGGACCTTTTTTTATTAGAATAGCAAGTCGTATTGAACTGTGGCGTGCTCTGGATAGAGCGTACTATTTCAGCGTACATATGAATCTTAAAGCCTCGCATTGGCTTCTCCCACGGTCCGTCGACGTTCCGCAGTCTCGTGAAACGCATTGACGGGATCGGTTGTGTGTGGGTAAGGTCTTGTTTTTAAAGATTGGTCGGTTTTTTTAACAAATATCCATACTTTGGGTGTGTTTGCATGGGAATTGGCGGTTTTCACTTGACGTGAACAAGGAACAAAGTGTGAAAACCATCTTCGTTTCGGTTCTGTTTTGGTTTCTCTTGTTCTGACGTGGCGTGTGTCTTCGTGTCGTGCCGTGTCGTCTGCTGAACTGTTAAAATTTCATTGTTAGGATCGTTCAACGATTGGACTTATGTAAAATAAGCACTGTGAGATAGTTTTGAAGTGGACCTTGTGTTTTAGTATGAACTTATAGTCTGAGGGACTAGTGTTTACCTAGTTTAGGAATTTCGCAGATTTGCATAGACAAGTTTCGACGATGAGAGAAAGGTTGGATTCAGAGGTATTGTGTTTTATCTTATACTAAGGAAAGTTATTTTTAAGCTTAGCCTGCTTTCTAGTAAACATTACGTTAAAGTAACTAAGTTGCTCAATGCTATTACTTTACTTTCTAAAGACATAATTCGGAAGCACTCTACAACTTAAATCAGCAGACTTAAAAATGTACATCTAATTTTTTAAACTGGCGTTCCAAAACGGAAATTGTAATAAAAATTGCAATATATCTGTCGTAGAAGTACGACATGTTAAAAGTCTTAAAAGTTTGGTTAAAAGTTAATTCCAAACTTGTTATTTTCAAGAGCGCTTAAAAGTTAAATGATAACGAGGTGTGAATTGGGTGGAGGAGGGGGTGAATGCCTTCATACTTGTGAAGGTCTGATTACGATTCTTTTGACGTCATAAACAAGCAAAGAAGGATGTGAACTTGAGTCACTTTCAATCTCAACGTTTTAACGGTCGATAGCAGATTATATCAGTTACGAAGATTCGTATGACATCATTCAAGTTACAATACATATTTTCTTCTTTGCTTTACTTAATATCAAATAAATTGTGGGCTTTAACACAGTATAAGGTTTTTCTTTGTAAACCTTTGTGCTTTAAGTAACGAATTAACTGTGTATCGATATGGTACGTAAATAGCTCCTAAACGGTTCTTGAAAGTCGCCGAAAATCAATTTCCACTATTTTACAATTTTGTATTTTAGGAGAGATATTCCAGAAGGAAATATAGTGTTGATCGACTTTCAAATCTATTGGACATAATACGACTACCGGTGGATAGCGGGATTAAAAAAGTCTCAAAGACGATTTTTTTTTGGATCTCCGTTTTTAGTCTTTCTGCGTTCAGTTATTGGCTTGTAGCTTGTAGCATTGCGTGACAACAGGGTTCTTTGTTTCTGGGATAGCTTAGTTTATTCAGGTCATATATCCGAAGTGGTGTTAAAAAGAAGCTCATGTGGTTGTATTTCGTATTCCTTGAGGAGGTTCCCAAGCTGCAAGCAAAAAGCAGAGGCACTAATAGGAGTTCCCAAAGTCACGTGACGTGAAAAGTCAATTACTTGCGTGCCCATTTAGGGCTTTCGTCTTTTTGCCCTTGACCTTTTCCCGCTCTTTTGTTCCAATATAGGGCATCCATTATTTGCAAAGCCCTATAGTTCGTCTAGCTTTGATTTTATGCAGCATATATCGGACGTCGTTACCGACCCCGCCCCTTTAAGGACAGTGGGATCAAAAGCCCACATTCAAGTAGTAATACGTATAAGTTAGAGTACATTCAAGTTGTTGATCAAATCCAACGTCGGGGTTTCACTTAGGTTCCCTCGTGGATACGTAATTAGTGAGTAGTAGTAGAAGAAAAAGCATCCAACGGTGTATCAACTGAAAGCACTGCTTCGTATTGACATGGAGGCGGGTCCCAAGAGTCCACATGAATATGGATACGCTACTTTAAGATTCGCCTGCAAGGGTTCCCAAGACTTTGTTTTAGACATTCGCTGGCGTTGTCTTCTTCGTTTTAAGGGACTTTCGGAAATTTTTGTTCACAGAAATTGCTATGCTAAGAACAGAGAGAGAGAATTGCACTGGGAAAGATTTGAAAGCTGCTGCCGGCGAAAATGGTGACATCGAACGTTTTCATCGATTGATAGTAACCCAAGCTTACTCTTTTTGCTCACAGACTTGCTACCATTGGACAGTTTGGTTCAAGTTCTTCAAGGGGGTGAAAGTTTTCCTTTTCTCGAACAAACGTGGTGACGTTCGCTTTCTGACGTCATTCCATTATTTTTATGTACCTCTTCCCCTTTTTGTTGTCTCTTCTTTTGAGCTTGATTGCTTAGGATTGTCGTTGCGAGAGCCAAAATGTTTAAATTTACTTGCTTGCTTTGTTTGGCAGAAAGACATTATAGGAAAAGCCCAGCCAATTTGCTAGTGGGGTAATCTTGACGTTTGACGAGCCTGTTATCGCTGATGTTAGTTAGTTAGTTAGATGTTCGTGTTAGTCTTGTTTTTTTCCTCGGGAAAAACTAAACTGTGCCCAAGAGACGGAGATACCGGAAGAATTTTGTTGATCTTGAAATGGATTAGTTTTGCTAAAGGAAGCAGCTAAACTAGTTACATTGGCCTAGTACATTAGAATAGGCTTCGGTAGCTCCTATTCTTACCGTATCAGGTGTATCGGCTTCTGAGGTGTCTATACCATACACGTCGCGCAATTATTATTATTATAATTGTAAGAATATTTCAAACACTTAGACTAGCAAACTGGATACAGTACATAGAGTAATCTTGATTGTTTCGTGTGGCGTGGAAAACTTTTTACTGTGTTAGTTGATTTGGGCACCACTAGATAACGCTTCGTTTCAACTACGTGCGTGGGTTGCTAAATTGGAGTATTTTAGTGGAATAATACTCAGAAAATATCAAGAAAATATTAGTCACAAAACGTAAGCTTTTCCTGACACCTAAAATGTCAGATTACTTACTCTTTGATAAAACTCACGAGGATTAGAAGTAGCACCCCTTTCCAAGCTGATGATGCTTTAACGGCGATTTTATCTTATCTTTTGGAATAGCTTCTTGAAAAAGTCAAAGAGAAATGAATGAATAAAACTGAACAGCGGTAAACACATTTGACATTTGAAGAGCGTGTTTACAGTTATCGGATTATTTCGACGCGACGTGGTCTTATTAGATTGATGAAACTCTCCTAACTTCCCGGAAATGTCGTCAGAGTAGACGTGAAGTCAAAGAGAAATGAAACGTTTCCTTAACGTCGTATTTTGTGCACAGAAACAGCAGCAAGTAATCATTAGCAACATAACGTCCATAAAGTGGATAAACTATTAGACAAAGGGTATCTTGTTTCTCATTATGAGCTAATTACTTGAGCAAGAAACAGAAGAGAACTTACGGAAAGATATTTAAAAAGAAATGGAACAATATCTAAAAAGTAAAACTTAATGATTTCATCCTTTTCGTCACTGTTTCAGGAAGTGGCCAAAGATGCTAAACAAAAAGCCACGCTGTCGCCGGAAGAAACAGAAGAATCGCCTTTGGTGACGGGCGGCGCAGTACCAGCGCGTCCTCGTCGAGGAGGTATTTCCGGCGAAACCATGACAGAAGAAGAAGCTACTTCATATGTCAAGAAAGTAGTTCCGAAGGACTACAACGCAATGGAAGCGTTGGCCAAAGCTATTGCTTGTAACGTTCTCTTCAACCATTTGGACGAATCAGAGCGTTCAGATATCTTCGATGCCATGTTTCCTTGCACCGCCGTCCCTGGCGAGACTATCATTCAGCAAGGAGATGAAGGGGACAATTTCTACGTTATTGATCAGGGTGAAGTTGAGGTAAAAGAAAGAAAAAAGGAGGAAATCAAAGTTTTTCAATATCTTTCCTTTTCAAACGAGTTTTCTCTCGAATGAAGGGAAAAAAGAGAGCAAGTTTGGAGGGGAAAAGTTTGTAATTATGGATGCTATTTTTCTGTTGGGCTAGGTTTTTGTCAATGGGGAAATGGTAAGCACAATTAGTGCTGGAGGAAGTTTTGGCGAATTGGCATTGATCTATGGAACGCCACGTGCAGCCACGATTCGGGCCAAAACCGAAGTTAAGTTATGGGGCTTGGACCGCGATTCTTACCGACGTATTTTGATGGGATCTATCATTCGCAAGAGGAAGATGTACGAGGAGTTTCTCTCCAAAGTTTCCATTTTGGAGAGCTTGGAAAAATGGGAACGCCTGACGGTTGCAGATGCCTTGGAGCCAGTCTCTTTTGATGAAGGCGAAGCTATTGTCCGACAGGGTGAACCTGGCCATGACTTTTTCATTATAGTCAGCGGAGCAGCGGTAGTGTTGCAACAACGCGCAGGCAGCTCCGATAATGAGCCTCCGGTCGAAGTTGGCCATTTGGGGCCTTCTGATTACTTTGGTAAGACCTATACTCTACAGTCTAAAAACGTTATGAAAATGTTTATGAAATAGAGTTCAATTAGTCTTGCTAAAAGAACGCAGTGAGTTTTATTTTTAGCCTATCAAAGTGTAAGAAGGGTTTCTATAGCTCTTATTCCTGTCGAATGGACTTAACTTTTGTTTGGTCGAATATTCTCTGTTATTGATATATGATATCGCGGTTGTTTGTTAATTGCTAATGAAATCTTATATTTAGAATTGTTATGACGGTTGTTCTTATAAAAACAAAAACCGTTGTAGCGATTTTTCTTATTGTGTAATTGTTGCTACTATTGTTCGTTTTATTATTATAGTATTGTATTCAATTCAAATCAGTATACGTGAGTTGATGTTATTACTATTAAAAGCCCTCAGAGGAGCTCATAGAAACTCGTAGAAATTCTTACAAACTTAAAGGCTAGACGTTGAAAAAAAGTAGCTGAAATTTAAGCATTAGCCTATCGGAGTGATAGAAAAACGCTTCTTTAGCTAATCTTCCAGTTGCAGTGATTTTCTGTAGGTTTTTGTCGAATTTTCATTCCGTTCGATATTTCTTCTTGTAATCGATTGTTAATCTACTTCTTACTAAGTTATTTCGAATGATTGTTATTATGAAAGTTTTTACTATGACTAAGGTATAATTAAAATTCCGTATCTACAACATATTAATTATTACAACATTAATTATAAACAATTAGTACACCTTCATTAAAATTTCAATCTTTTGTAGATTTCATAGCAAAAAAACTTCGGAATTTTTATCAGCCTTATAAAGTGTTCGTAAGTTTCAGGCAGTGTCACATTGCGAAGGTTGATAAGACTATAAATAACGGTTGCGTAATTGTTAAAGTTCAGAATTATTACGAATTTTTAAGGTCAATAATAATAGCATCATTATTAAAACCTCCTACAATAGAAAGGTACTTATTCCAAGAAAATTAGTTTTACATTCTGCTTGAGCTAAAGTTTCTGCTAAATAACGTATTATTGTTTACATTTGGCCCTATTTTATCTCTTGGCATGCGTCTTAGGCTTTTGCTTCATCTTTATGGAATAAAGCTGTGCATTACAAAAGCTAATGAAATCTTTTGTGTTGAATACTCTAGGCGAGATTGCGTTGCTGCTTGATCGACCTCGTGCGGCTACAGTGGTCGCCAAAAGTCCCTTGAAGTGTGTTAAATTAGACCGGGCTCGATTCGAACGTGTTTTGGGTCCTTGCGCGGACATTCTAAAGCGGAATATCCAGCTTTATAATAGCTACGTCTCCCTATCAGTTTAAAAAGGGACGGCCTCTTTCACATGTTTGAGCAAAAAAGACCAGCCCCGGTTAAAAGAAATCAACAACTATATCATACCTTATTGGTTTACAAATCTACTCTTTGGCAACTGAATGGAGTTTTTAGGTTCGTTTTAAATGTGTGACTGGGAAGATGTTATAGAATGGTAGCAAGAATTTGCTGGAAAGAAGCAGTTTCAGATTTATTTAGGGCATCAGGAAAGGCGATTTTATGCAAACGATTTCAAAGGATTTTTTTTAAGAAGTTTACGCGCTTCTATGTTAAAGAAACAAAACCTTGTTTGTGAGTCTAGTGAATCGTTTCTTCGGTCTCGGTGCTTTTCACGTTTATAACGCAAGTTTTCTGTCACTCAAACCCTTTCTGACATTTTCGTTTTAGACCACTAGTAGCCCGGAGTTTATGGCAAAGCAAATGCGTCAGTGCAAAGGAAAGCAATGCCCTGGAGGCAAACCAGAATTTTCAGCTACTCTTTTACATGCTAATTTATGTAGTAGTTTTTGTTATTCAACGCATTATATTCAGAAAAGAAATAACAAAGACAAAAAGGGAGAGTCTTTTGCTTGTTAGAAGTTAAATCTTTTCTTTTTTCCCTGCTGGTCAGGAAAATCAGTGCAGCATTTCTGTACAAAGAACTTAGCAAAACTTCCACTTTCGAAGAGGGACAGGTTTTCAAACTTTTATCTTCATTTCAAGCTATGCAGGAAACTATATCAAGCCCCAAAATTTTGACTTTGTTTTAATTTCGTTGTAGATCAACTAAGGCATTATAGAACGCTTAGTCAACTAAAACCATTTACGCTGTTAATAAAAATGGATTTTATTTATTTTGTTTTCATATATATATTTAATCTTGTGTTTTCATTGTTTAGCGAAGAGCAAAAATAACTTTGGACTGTTTGAATTCCTCATTTCTTAAAAAAACGTTAGCCTCTCATCTTGCAAAACGAGTTTGATTAGTTTGTTTTGTTTAGGGCTCGTCCATCCTTCGTCTCTTTTTAGGTAGTTTGTAAAAGCTGTAGACCTTTTATTTGTCTGTTTTTTTATTATGTTAATTTTGATTTTTTGTTCGGTCGTATTATGACGCAAACATGTTCAATGAGTAACTGTACAGCCAAGTGTTATGGTGGGAAACGCAGTAAAGTGATGCCAGATTTAAGACAAATAGTAGTTTATTTTCTTCTCCATTTCTCAATAGATTTCGTATATATAATTGACTAGGTGTTTTATTTGGTTATAAATTTAATACATCTCCTTACGTATATATATTTATATATAGCCAATATGTCTTGTTTATGGAATCAGACGAGAAGCCAAAGAAACCTAAACAAAATTGTCCCAAAATATTCGGTAAGTTAGCAGATTCCATTTTTGATTTCATTGTTGCGAATGTTTGTTTACTTGATCACATTCTTCTCTGGAGCGTAGGGTGTGCCATTGAGCAATGGAAGTTCGCTCAGCTTGAAGCATATTACTCCAATGGGTTATCTCGTGGACGCCTGTAGATGAGGAAACAAAACGTTCGATTTTTAGAGCTCGCTACTTACCATTATTAGTAATGCTGTTCCCGTCCAAAATTAAAGCTACCGACGTTTGACTTGTTTTGGAAGTCTACAGTTTCTTTTTTACTTCGTTCGGTAGCTTTTCCTGGGACGCGAGAAAATAAGTCAAATCGACGCACTGTCTTTCTCTGCTCATTGAAATTACATACACTAGTTACTTTACATTGCAAAAATATCAGTAATTCCAGTGATTTTGTACGTAATGCATTTAAGTAAGTACAGTCATATACCTAATACATCAGTACGTTTGTAAGTAATACAAATACGTCGTTTCGGTTACGATTTCCCAATGGTAACGTCGCTTAATAATTTGTTCGTAATCTTGCACATTTTTAGTAGTAAACTTTAAAAACTACGCTTTTATATTGAAAGATTACTGTTGTTATTAGGGTAAAAATCCTATTATATACATGTTAATGTCTATGTGCCGACGTTAGTTTTAATTTATACAGGTAACATAGTGTTAGAAGGCAAGACTTTGATACCGTGTGCACTTAACCGATTATGCACTTACGCGTACCACGAATTTTGTGCAGTGTAGTCAATGTTAGGTTCAGTTAAGATCAGGGCCGTGCTTATACAATTATGCGCCCTAGGCCAAAGCACAATTATGCGCCCCCCCCCCCACTGTGAAAAGTTCATTTACAATTTATTTGATTATTTCTTCTCTTCTGCCCTCCCCCCCGCCCTGACTGCTGCGCCCTAGGCCATGGCCTAGGTTGGCCTTATGGGACATAGGGCCCTGATTAAGATTTAAATTAATTTAGTTAGGCTATGCACATATGGCAAATTTAATCCAGACTTCATACGTTATAAACAATAAACAAGCTTTACCTGTTCCGTTTTTGCCCAGTACAATCCGTCCAATGAAATCGTCTTTGACCATGCCGCCATTGAAATCCCATACGCTTATGACCAAACTAACTTCGTTCAACTCAGCCGCCAGGACGTTAAAGCTTTAATGGTTAATAAATAAGAGTAAAGAAGTCGTTATAGTTTTGGTAAATCTAGGACGGGAACATAAACTGACATTACCTAATCGTTTCTCCAAAAACAGGATCAATGGTGTTTTTTCTGTAGGAAGTTTTCTTGGATTTCACAAGTTTACCCGCCACAACAAGAGAAATTCGTACGTATGGAACTTTGAACAGAAAGGAATAAAACAAATTAAATTAATAATTTAGCACACTTGAAGGTGAAGGCGAAAAGCAATAACCTTGAGAAAGTTACCTGCGCCACCAACTAAATCCGTTTGGAGCAATTGCTTGGCTCGTAAAATGTCGACATTCAAACGACCAGCAGAAGGCAGGTAATTTAAGGAAAGCAATAGCTCTCCAAGCTCGGGAATATCCTAAACAGGAAAGTAAAAGGAAGGTAAAAAAAATATACATATAATAACAATAATTACAGCAAGCTGTAAATTGTCTTTTTTTGTCTAGAACTTCGTACTATACGATGTGTGGGTTCGGCAAGAGAACGGGGGAATAAAAAAAGTCTTAATGACATCTAGTGAGCTTTTGTTCTTTACCTTGTGGCAAGGAAGTAAAGAACGCCACAGATGAACGCCTTTAATGAAGTTGATGTCGCATAAGGGCAAAAGAACCTGTCCCAACACGTAGTGCCGAGTAAACTTGTCAAAGTCTTTGACTTTGAGCAACAGTGTACGTCGTTGAGCTTCGCGAGGAGACAAATCAAAATAGAATACTTCTTCATACAGAGGGTGTTGGGTTTTCCGTTTCACGGACGTTTGGCGCGAGTTCTTGATATCGGGCAACAAGCACAGCTTGACGTAAGGATTGGAATGGGATTGATCCTGACGGGATTGATCTTGGTACAGTGGCCGCACCAGATCTCTCGCCTGGATTACCTTGACCAGCAATTGTTTCCGAGCCATATCATAACTGTGAAGACAGAAATACAGACCTTAATAATAAAATATGCCTGCAAGTTTGTTATTAAAGAAATATGCGAAATTTTTGAGAGTGGGCTTTTGAGGCAATATTTGAAAATCGGATGGAGTTTTGTCCATAAAAACTGCATTATGCATGGAAGGTCGTCTTCGATCCGGCCTGCATGTGGTCCTAAAGGAGGCTTTTCGGTGAAGCCTGTCATGCAAATGAAGCCTATATAGAAAGGGCGTGGACGTGGACTTACGAAATTGTGAAATGCAAATCGCCAAGAGGGGGTTGTGCTAAGAACCCGGCGTCAGAGTTCTCGGAGTAGTTATCTTCCTCGTAAAACTGCGGCTGGAGTTTGTAAGCGTAGGAACTCCGTTGTGACGCAAGTCCGTGAGGTTGTACTCCGCGAGAGTTAGTGAGCCCGGTCCAAAATTCGATCGGACGGAAGGACACTACCGCTGGTGCGCTTTTGATGCGGGTGAGCAAACGCCGTTTCTCGATGGCTTGGTACGGATCCACTTTGTGATTGCCAGAGCTGCAAGCCGGATCCTGACTGCATGCGAACGATTCCGAGCCTTCGAAGGAAAATTCGGAGCTGTCTTCTGACGCCTGTTAAAAGAGTAAGCAAACCATGTAGAGGTAGGATTAAGAGCATTAAGGGAGCTCATTTGAGGGAGTGTTTTCTGAGAATTATACGCTCTTATTTATGTATACCTGCATAATGTATTGAATATCTCGCTTGCGTTCTTCCCGGGAATCGGAGTCGTAATCGTTATCCCCGCAGCAGCAACACATGTGCCAGATCTTGGAGATCCATCGCAGTATGTTCATCTGTAAGATAGATCACGTAATTCTGAGTTATAGGCTTTAATTTTCGACGCTTTGCTCTATTTATCATTATTGAACATTTGGCTGGTAAAATCTTAACTTTCAAAACGCATTAAGTTGGGGTAGGAAAGGATTTTTAAGTTACGTCTTTAGACTATAAATATGATAGCTCGTATTCCTTTTTGTCACTCTATGTGTGACCGTTATTAATTTTCAGTTGAAGATTATTTGGTAACCGCGAAGCCTTTAAAGGTAAGAAAAATATTGTATGAATTTACTTGACCGAACTTTCTTTTGTATGTAAACAATCATAATGTTTATGTTATTGTTAACTACAAGTTTCAGTTGTTACTTTTAGTCAGTCCGCCTGGTTGTCAGTCGTGGATAGCGACAGGGGAGTCAAAATATTAGATTATTAATGAGGTACGGACGGTGACATTGTACCGTCTTTGCTAGGTTGCTGGGTTCGTATCTCTTACCACTGACTTTGTTCATTACTGATTTGTTTCCTTGACACGTCCGCTCGTTTCGTTAATCGCTTGACGGGCTGGCGGGCCTCAATTCATTTAGCTGGGACTTACAGGTTGGGTATTGATTGAAGGTGTCCAATCAGAAAATCTGTCGCTTTTATTCGAGAGAGGCGCGTCTTTGCCTAGGCAACTTTACTTGGAAATGGTTGAAGTCGGTTGAGGTGTAAGGTGGTGAAGACACGCGTAAAAAAAAAAAAAAAAAAAAAAAAAAAACTTAATATATTTCCTTGTACGTTTTTCCTGCAATTATTTTACGTAACGTGCTAACATACGTGCCATCTGTTATTACTATGTTCTATAGACGCCAGTAGTGGACGTGTAGCATAAGATAAGACCTGTAACCAAGAACGCAATAAGCTTGTAATTATCAATTTTACTTTTTTTCGAGGGATGTTGGGAGGTAGGTGTGGCACAGCCTGGAATCTCCCGCTACAAGGTGGAACTGGGAAAAAATTATATTGGAGGAGGGGAAATCTGGAGCGGTCTTAACAAGGTCTCACAGCTAAAGGATTAATGGGCTTGTTAGCTATGCTAACGACGACATCTCAGACTTCCTTTCTTCGCTTTCAGGTGGGGAGGGGGACTTGGCAGTAGGCAGTTAAACGCGACAAAGATGCACCCGAGTTCCTTCTTTCTACATTGTATCACACTATATAGCGGAGCTTAGAACGACTTTATCGATCCCACTTGTTGAGCGCCCCGTTTGCCGGACTTTTCTTGGTTAGGACGGAAGCAGTGTTCCTGATCTTAAATCCTGGATACGTCCGTTCCGCTGTACTGGTTGACTGGCCCCTGGATCCCGCAAGTTGTTGATAAGTATATAGGTCCGAGAGATGTTAGCGGGTGTCACCACTTGAAACTACTGGCTTTCCTAGCACCTTTACCTGGCGATGACTTGGGGACGCGGATTGGAGGGAAGAGGCAGGCGCCACACTGCGCAACCTCTTCTGTTAAGTAACCGAATAGCTATAATAAAAGAGAAGAGGAAATGGGAAAATACAATAAGAAATGTATTTTTAGCGTGTAATTTTGAGCATTGCTCTGTTCGAATTCATGAGATGCGCTAACAAAATTAATCTGAATTTAGTATAGCATTTATTAATTGTCCTACCTGATCGATTTTCCTACCGTTTCTTTCCAGTAAGGTAAATTAAGAATGAGCTTGACTACACAAGTTGCATAGAATTCGATGAATTATTTATTTGTACCGTTTGAACCCAATGCGTACTATTAAGCAAGTTCAAATTTCCCGCTGAAGTCCAATAAGAAACGGAATTGCGAGCCATTGGGCATCGATTCGCGGCTCGATTTTTGGGTCATCTGACCAGCTTTCGCCGCAAGACATGCGTGCATGGTTACATTGTGGTTTACAGCGTATAATTCAAGTAATTTAACGTTACTTTAATCTGTTAATGATTGTGTTCGTTAAGAAAATAAATAAGCCTTTGTATCAATTCTGTGCGCTTTACATCACAAGACACTATCTTTATGGCGTAAACATGGTCCTGCCAGACGTGGGTTTGGGCGCGCAAAAGGACAATGTGGTAGGTTACAACGAAACTGGATACAATAATTATTTTTAATTTACTTTACCAATCAGATTGTCTGTTGAACGTTGAAAAGTAAATTATATCGTGAATCCAAAGTCATTTCATATGCCAGCGCCAACAGAAGACCCCATTGCCCAAGCACTGCGGGCATCACTAGGGGTCAAGAGTGGAAAACGTGCACTTTTCCATGAAGATGAAGCTGAAACCTCTCAAGATGCTTTAGAAGATCGCTTAGCTGTGTCAGCTAGTCGTGTTCTTCACACTAACCTAGAATATGAACTTGCTCCCAAGCAGCAAGCCTTAGTTCTCAAGAAACTCAAGTCCAAGTACATTTTGCTGAATCCTTCCAAAAAGACAGAAGAAAGCAGCCCTACCAAGCAAGGTATTACCTTCGTCGTCCTCATTAGATTGTTGCTGATCTGTTTTTATGCTTCTCTAGGGCTAAACGGCACCACACAGTGCAAAGGAGAAGAAATGCTGCCTCAGCCCAAGATAACTTTGTACAAATGGGAAGATGTGGAAGTTGGCTGGCGGAAGAACGTTCCAGTAGGTGCTGGCATGGTCAACATGGGCAATACTTGCTACATGAACTCTACGCTACAGGTACCAGTAACATTTTTTACTCTTTTCGGACACTTATAACTTATTAACTTTAACTTAATTTTATAACTTACGCTTATTTTTTTGTATTTTTTAGGCCCTCTTTCACGTTCCTTCCTTGGTTAATTGGTTGTTAAACGATAAAAGTCATTCTCAACGATGTGAGCAAAACGCCAATGCTTCTCAGCAGTGTACGATCTGTGCAATGGCCAAAACGCTCCGCTCGACCCATGAAAGGAGCGGGAATGTGGTTAAACCCATGCTGGTTTACAGTAAACTCAAAAGTAATGTGTCTCTCTTACTTTACAATTGGAAAATAATAATTTAACTGATGTTTTAGTGATTTGCAAGCATATGGTACATGGCCGGCAAGAAGACGCTCATGAGTTTATGCGCTACTTGATCGAAAGCATGGAAAAAGCGTATTTATACTCTGTTGGTGCCGTCAAGTAACGTGTCTTCTATTCTCTAAAATAACTTTAACTTTATCGAAGACTTCTAATACAGGTTTGATACAAGAAGCAAAGAAACCACGCCGCTGAATCAGATTTTCGGCGGCTATGTTCGTACAGAAGGTGAAGTTCCTTCCAAAGAATGGAAGTTCCTTCCGAAGAACTGAGGTTAATTTAAACTTTCTTATTTCATTTTTTAGTTGTTTGTTTGCGATGTCGCCATACCTCCACGACTTTTCAGCACTTCCAAGATCTTGCCTTGGATATCGCCCACAGTTCCTCCCTGGAAGAAGCCTTATCCCACTATTTCCGGCGCGAAAAACTGGATGGAGACAATGCATATAGATGCGAACGCTGCAAAATCAAAGTCCCCGCCACTAAAAAGTTCTCAATTGAGAGACCGCCTCACGTATTATGCATTCAACTTAAACGGTGACGCTCATTTCCCTTATTAACCTTCAGTTAGACTATAAAAATCTAACGAGGAAGGAAAACGACCTGACTAGCTACTAAAAACTAATAAAACGTTTATTGTTTTGCAGATTTGGGGTATTTGGGGGTAAAGTGTCGAAGCATATCCAGTATGGCAAACAGCTGAACTTAGGAAGATACATTACAGGTGCCTCTTTTGGACAGTCACCAGGAGCAGGCACGGCTGCACCTGATACGCCTTTGCTTTATAAATTCGTGTCACTAATCAATCATATGGGTCCCTCCCAAAATTGTGGGCATTACACAGCCATGGCTGAAGCTTCAAATGGCCAATTATATCTCTTTGACGACAGCTCTGTGAGTAAAAAAAACACTTGTTCCCTTGATAATTAAGCCCTAGTTACCTATTAGAAACTCCTTTTGCCTCATTACATAGCTAAATTCGCTTCTTTTTGCATAATTCTCATTTAAATAAAGTACTCATCGGTTTTATTGATAGGTACGAGTGGTTTCAGCCAGTGCGGCGCTGTCCACAGGCGCGTATGTACTTATTTATGAAAGAGTGGGGCCTGTGAAAGGTCTGTCGTCACCTTACACCAGTAAAATTGTGAATTCCACTCAAAATAGCGTTAACAACAACAGCGTTCCTTCATCGTCCATCTCTCGTAATGGTAAATCCGCTTACTTTTAGTGCCTTTTCAGCTCCTTTATCGTTTCTGACCAATTTTAAGGGTTAGGAATCCAATCTCTGGCTAGCAATGGGAAGATCAACGTTCTACAGCCTCGCCCCGCCCTCATTCTTGCTCCCGGCAACAATAAAGACAAGTAAATCCAAGTTTCTCAAAGTTGGAAAATGGATCTTAAACTTTTATTTCGTTTTTAGGGCACTGGTAGTTAAACCTGAAGTACAAAAACCACGATTAGTGATCCACCAAGGGTCCAGATTGGTTAATTCGACACCCGCGGTGTTGCCACCGCTAGGGTCTATCAAACTAGTAGCCAACTCGAGTTCCAGTGCCTCAACGAGCCAGTTGAACGGCGCGAATGGCTCCTTGGTGCCGTATGACAGTGACAGCGATGAATCCGTCAAGAAGGACAAGGGAGACAAGCCCAACCAAGAGCCTGAACATACTAATGGTTTGGCGAATAATATCCATAATAAAGCTAAAGGGGAAACGAGTAGTGAGGTTGTGATGAGGACACCTATGCAGAAACCCAAAACGTTAGACTTTGTACCGCGAGCTTTGACCGTGAACACGAATCAGTCTAGTTTGGTGCGAAACCATAGTGGTTCTTGGGACGTCATGCACACGGCCTTGAAAAGCCCTTCGGTCAAGAGCGACGGAAGCACCAATTCAACTGCCAATTGGAAAATCAGCGACGCAGCGCATCCCAGTTCCACCGTCAGTAAAGAAGCGGCCGAGAAAAAATGGCTGGTCACGCCCACCAAGAAACTGGTGGAAGAGAAGAGTCAAAGTGATACCGAACTGGTGGCCAAGCCCAAAACGAGCACGTTGAATTACTTGTCAGAGAAGTTTAAAGTCATCACTGATAAAGTGAAAGATATGACACAGAAACCCAAGAAGAGTGAAGATGCTGAAGAGCTGAAGGGGAAAAGTAGCGAAAATAAGAGCAGTGACGCTCTAAAGCGAAAAGCAGAGGAGGCCAACTTAGATGAAGAGCGTCGAGAAAAGAAGAAGAAAAAATCCAAGAAGAAAAGCAAAAAGTAAGGAAGGAAATGTCAATTTGATTGGCGTTTTAATTGGTTTTTGTTCTTGTTTCCTTAAGGAAAAGCAAAGAAGAGAAGAAGAAGCGAAGAAGGAGTTCCTCGCCGACTTCTTCCTCCAGCGAAACAACCGAATGGGTGGAAAAGACGAAAGAGAACTTGGTAGAGGTGGCAGCTATAGAAATACCCCAAGTTCCAACGGAGCTAGTGCCCGTTAAGAAATGGGATGAGCCGGTTGTGAAAAATAAAAGCGAAGACAATAGCAAACAGAGCTGGGATGGAGCTAAAGACACTCCCGTAGTCCAAGAATTGTTAAAAATGTCCCATAGCGGCTTTGGCGGTCATGGTAATAATTAGGGAAATTTTCCTTTTATTTGCATAATCTGAAACTTTGCCTAAGTTTCTGTAATATTAATGATTTTCCTTTAATTTATGGCATTTTTAATTAAATATGAGCACGTTTGCTAAGATATAATTAGTTTTTTTAACTTTAACTGTTATGGTTTGATTTAATTCATTATAGTGTTTAGTTAATTTAATTATAGTGTTTAGTTTAGCCTATTTTCTGGGGTATTAATTTTTTACATTTTTTTATTATTATTTTTTGTAGTGCGAACATGGGATGGAGGGAAAAATGAGATAGCGAAAGAAATGGAACGAGATCGGCGCGATGAGAAAAGAAAGCATATGCATGATTATGAAGACGAGGAAATGGATAAAGGCCGAGTGAAGAAAGTGAAAGCTCGCCGGTCACCTTCCCCTTCTAACGGCCCGCGCTACAACCCTTTCCAAGCTGCTCAAAACGAACGTTATGATCGGCGGCAGTCAAGCGACGGTGGTGGGAGTTTTAGTCGAGGTTTCAATGGATATGGCAGTAGTGGGAGTGATAGGTGGTCAGGAGATCGAGGAAGGTATTCTTATTCGCAGTCGAATAACGACAAGAGACAAGGAAATGATAACGAACATAGTCGTGGGCGTGGTTCGCCTTTTAAAGAACATAGACGAGACGGAAAACCATGGCAGAAGTATAGACGGTAAGCTTTAGATACTAAAAAAAATCCCCTTTTCCGGATTTTCTTTGTTGTTTTTCTTACTGACTTGGGCCACACAATTTGAAGCAATCACCGACCCCTCATTTATGTAAAGAAACTCTTGTTTTGTGTTGATGGATTATTGCGCGAAAATGTCTCGTTTGATTATTTTGTCTCCCTTTTGACTGCAAAATCAGTGCAGACCAAGTGTGTTTTTATAGAAAGAAACTGGACCTTAGGTGGTAGGGTAAAAATAAAAAACGACAACTTTAGATTTAGGGAAGATTGCCTAACTTGAATATGGAATTAATGATTTATTAAGCAAAAAAATGCGAAAGTGAAGCTGCAGTGCGACATTTATTGTGACGTTAATACGAAATTACAAGAACAGCCATAAAAGCAAAAACAAGACGTCTAGCGTTCTTTACTGATATTAACCAGAAACTGTACCACATTAAAAAGTTAAAATTTTGATAACAATTTGGATAATTTTCACGCAGTATTTTCCACGAACTTCTCAATGTCTGGAGTGAGAATATGCGAATTTAGAGTTGTCCCGTCTCCGTAAAAGAGTTGAGGCCCTCGTGATCCCACACTTACGTCCACTACAAAAGAAAAACGTACATTCTTTAGCATCACGAATTAACCCGATTGCACTGATTTGTTATGATGTTGATGTTTGAGTGATTCGAATTGTTACTTTGAATCTAATTCGTAACTCAATTGGTTCTATATCTTAATTCGATTAATTTGTTTAGATAATTTTTGCTTAATTTCTCCTTACTTAAAGGATAAGTGAATTGGATATTCAATTCCTCGGTTTCAACATGATACTCCTCGAGGACTGCCAGAAACATTATGTCTCTCTTGTGCCATTGCAAACCAGTAGGGTCACTACAAGCCCATGCTTGTAGCGGAAACAACATCCCCAAGCTACCTTCTCGTAAAGAGAAGCTTTTAAGCGGTTGCAGGAACGTCTGCTTCCAGTTCTTCTCAAAAAGCGTAATATTAGCTTTGCGAAGGATCAGTATTGCTTCGCATTGGGGACAATGGCCCTGGTTTTGGCTTGCTACCGAGTAGTTGCCGAATACCATTAGTGTTTTGGTACTATTGCTGGTCGTCGATGCTACACCGTTGCTCGTCCATTGCACTGTTGAGTTGATTTGAGTTGCACTGTAAAGGTCTTGAAGTGGAATTGCTTGCAAAATGCCTGTGAATTAGGAAATCCGAAAATTAGGTTTTATTCTAAAAGTTACACACAGAAATTATGGTCAAAGGTTAGAATTTAGAGGTTATAACTAAACGCTAATTTAAAGGTAAGTAAAAGCTAACAAGTTAATCGTAACTATAAAGACGAACAGTTTGGGTTTACTTCGCGCTTCTTGGCTGCAGTGGAGCACAATATGAGTGTTATTAAACACCGGAGAGGTCAAATCGAGGCAATCGGTAAAGTTGACTACGTTGCCTAGAATCCTTCCACTCTTTCCTGAAACGAAGGTGAGAGCTGACCCGCTAAATACAGCCAAATCATTCACATTGTCTGCATTTAAATCGGACAATGCTATGACATTGGAGACGTCCGTGTCCGAGACGAGACCAGGCGAATCGTCCCCAGCGTGTTGATGCATTTGCCAAACTAAATCCCCTAGGAGGAAAGATTTTCACTTTAAACATATTAATTGACTTTCGATTATTTAATTTGTTCCTATTTTTAAAATTTATATTTTTTTTACCTGCATGCGAGTTGAAAGCGACGAGGCCTCCAGTTTTCAAGCTAACTAGGCAGTCTCCTGAGGCAATTAATTGACAGTCGACTGTGCGAATAGGTTTGGGAACTGTCACTTTCCATAATTCCGCACCTTTCCTGGAATCCAATGCCAAAAGTCCTTGGCAGTACACAGCTTCACAGCTACCTTGAACTTCGTAGCTCGCGATGACAATAGTCTTATTTTTGTTGTTGTTTACGTGGGAGAGTCCACTGAAGCCTAACATAAGCCATTAGTATGATTCGTCAATTATTCGAAAGAGTTCAATATAGTAACTACTTAGATTGGGAAAGCTTCGTTTCCATTCATAAGCCGCTGGTTTGGCTTTACAAGTGTCCCTATCGCATGGCAGAATCCACATGAAGACGACAGCAAAAGCAATGCAGTTTAAGATGGAGATCGTTAGGGCGATCTTGCGTTTCAGGGTCAAGGGTCGCACTTCTTCGGCTTTAGTAGGGGGACCTTCTATAGGGATTGCAGTACTGCATGCGTACAAAGATTCTACACCTCCAGCAGTTGAATAAGTTCCAGCTTTGTGAGCGAAGCGAAAGAAGTGAATAATTAGGATAAATTTAACACGGAAAATAACCATTTAGTACCTGGGAACTCAGTTTTCAGGCTTGATACCATGCTTTGAGCTGTTGCTTTAGGCTGCTGGGACAGATTGTTTTTAACAGCTTGGGAGTCTTCCTCTGATTCCTCTCCTTCGCTCCAAGCTTGACTGAGGGGTTTATACATTACAAGGTACCGAAGAAAAAATAGAAGCTAAAGACCAGGGGGTAATATATGTGCTTTTTGTGTACAATCACTGATTTTTTGGTTACTGGTTTCAAGGTTCAGGGGTTTCGGTCGTTTATTTATTTTTGCCTTTCGCTCACTTTTCCTTTCATTGTTTTTGTTGAAACGCCATCTCGTTGACAGCTTGACACGCTGGCCAACACGTTCTCCGGATTTAGTTACATATGTACGTAATGGATCCCGGAGTCAAACATGACACTAGTGTGTCACTGGCTAACAATGAATTTTTCTTTTTTCAGCTAGTGAAGTGAAAGAAAGTTCAATTTTTAACGACTCTTATCAAAGAAAGTGATGAGAATCGTTAATCAAATCTAACCTAACCTAACCTATAACCTAATCTAACTTAATAACCTAAGCTAACCTAACCTAACTAGCCTCTAACCCAGTGGTGCTCATGGGGGGGGGGGGGTCGTGAGGAGTAACTCCTCTTGGCCATTTTCTTGGGATGGGGGGTGGGAATTGAAGGGAATCCCCCCTCGAAATGTTGGGGGGGGGGGATTTGTAGGGGGGGGGACTCCTCTTGGGCCTGGGGGGGATGAGCACCTCTGCTCTAACCTAAACTAACTAATCTAACCTATCCTAACCTAACCTATCGTAACCTATCCTAACCTACCCAACCTGAACTAATGCATTTCCAATCCAACTACCAATTTTGAACTCGAGTGACACCCAATTGTCTTTTGTTTTCCTGAGCAGTGCTTTGGATCTTTTTTTTCGCCGGATCTTAGATCCTTACCGATCATTCGCATTTTTTGCCGATCAGATCAGATCCGATCCTGCAAATCTTCGGAAAATTTAGATCCGGATCGAAAGAAATATCGATCCGATCAGATCCGATCAAAAATCCGGTCCTTTTCACATGACTGAATAAACCTCTAGACTAGGGCACGTCGAAACCACGTTGTAACCTTGGAAGTGCGCTACACTGTTGTTAGTATAGTTACTAGCAGCGGCCACTATATGGCCTTAATTGATCGGTAAATTTCCCTTAAAAAAAAGATCCAATCCACGCTCTTTACGACACACCGACGATCCGATCCGATCCGATCAAATGATCGGATCGGATCGGGATCTTTTTGGGAAGATCCAAAGCACTGTTCCCGAGAGCGTTTTGAAACAATAATACACACTAGTGTCAATTTTATCTCCGAGTTCCGAAACTGGAGAACCTGTTGACGCTGGCAGAACGAGAGTACACTGACCTCTACGTGTGATTACATAATTACTTTGCTTTCGAATTAACTAATCAGCGTTAGCTTCTCGATTGCACTACCACGTCACTTTCAAAACTTCCAGAATTGACTTTACTGAGAACTTTTGTTTCATAGCAGGGACTTTATTAATTTCCTTCTCACTACATTTTCATCGATTTATTCTTATTATTCTGCTTCCATTTTCATACGATTTTCATTATTCGATTTTATTTTTCTCAACTCTTTACTTCTTACCAATATAAGTCCCATCTCACTCTATTTCATCCTCGTTTCTTCTATTTTTTGTTTGAATATTAAAAAATCTTCAAAACTTTTGAACTTCGGTCGCTAAGTGGAAACCGCTTAGCACGAAACCAAGGGGACCGAAATGTTTTTTCGTGTTAAAAAGAATTTCGTCTTAACAGATATATGCAAAATGAACTCATCGCTGTTTCTGATGTCGTGATAACAGAGTTAGTATTCAAGTTTATACTCGTACATTGACAGCTATAAATTTAAAGCATTTTAACAGAGTTTGAATAAAAATGAAATGTTTTCACTGCCTACAGACTGTTGGGGCGAGAAAGACAAAATTTTTAACTTAAGTCAGGGATGTTGCTAAAACTCTACAACCCCTTCCCATTGGCAGAGGGAGGCGGTTGATAAGAAGACAAAAAGTATTTTGTCGTTCAAAACTATTTTGTCGTTCTTCCAAGACGCGAAATCTTTTCGTGTTAAGCGATTTTTCGTGCTAAAGCTGCGGTGCACCTAAGGCTCTTATGGGCGAATAGCACAGGAAACGGCGTAGGTGATTCCACCAAAACCATTAGAAATTATTAAATAACTTTCTGACAGTAATGTAAATGATAGTGATACCTACTACACATCGACAAGATTTTTCAAAAATCGTTCTTCGTAAATTTTCAAAACAGAAATAAAATTTCACTTTTTGTTATTAAAACTAATTTAAAAAATCGGGCTTCGATGTGCAGTAGATTATTTTTCAACTGAATTTTTAGAGCAGACAAAATTGAAATCTGGTTATTAGTATTTGAGTAATCGCCTACGTAGTTTTGCGAAATTTCCTTCCTACATTGGCTGTGGCATTGAACCATCTCTGTCTACAGCTCAGGTGCAGAAAGATACCTAAAATCCGTTCGGCTATAGGAATTGACCATTCAAATCAGCTGCAAGGTATATTTTTGCACTTTTATGTAGCTTGGTTTGCAACTATTCTGAAATAACTGTTTTTTTAAGAATAATAATTGTATCATTCCATAATTTAAGACATGCATTGTTCCGTGAGGAAAATAATACATTATGAAATCCGTGGCAATCAAGCCGAACTATCCGCATTTCGAGAATCGCTACTTTTCTATAAAATCACCGCTAGATGGCGTGGGATACAATGTAGAAATTAAATTAATTGTTAAAAATACTCGATTGAACCATACCGCATGAACGTGTAAACAGTAAACAATCTCGTCTATCCACTGCAAAGAATTTGTTTCTACTTCGCTGAATTAAGTAAGAGTACTACTACTAGATTTACAAAACAAAGAAACTTGACCCAGCTAATAATAAATGTTCGATAGACTTGGTCAAAAATGGATTCTACTAGTACTAGTAGTACGGAAAGTTTTGACCTAAAAGGCTCAACAGATGCCTTCCAAGCGAGAAAAGAAGCTGTTTTTGGCTCCTTGCTGCAAGTAGAATTGACTAGTAGCGTTCCAGTAAACAATGCAGCAAACTTCAAAGCACCGAAAGAGAGGAGAGAAAAAAGAAGTCATGATGACGACGACCAGGGCATTGATGTATCTCAGTTTAAACGGTCAGAGAGTATCTTCAAGCGCCCTACGCCAGACAAACCGCCTCCCAGAAAACCCCATTGTACAAACAATCGCTTTAACAATAGAAGGAATGTTCCCGACTATCAGAAAAATCCGGGCAAGTGGACAAAATACTCACTCGAGGACGTATCAGCCTGCGATATGTCCGATAGAACGAATACAACGACAGCCCTGTCATTTTTGAAAGAATTAGAAGAACGCAAACGTCATAAAGAGGATATAATGGACAACAATGCTCACGACGATTCTACTAAGGTTATCTTCAAGAAAAGAATGGCACGTGGAGGTGAACACATTCCTAACGCCGATGATAAAGGCTTCGTGGATGGCAAACTAACAATGCCTACTTATGAATTGGGAAGTAACAAACGCACTCCGCGTAAACCCAAACCAGCCAATCTGTCAGACAAGATTGGAAAATCCCCAAGGTTAAAGTTGAATCATTTGGAAGAGGACAATGATGAATAATTGACCGTAAAGAAACCGTTGGTGTTTTTTTGTTTTAATATTGTTTAACTAGCTCAAATAAAACCTACATCTCTTGTTGCTATTGGGGGCTTTCTCGCAAGAATAATCCTTATCGACATGTTCACTTTTTTTTAACGTTGACTGTTCATGTAAGGTTGGAACCCGAAGTCGTAAGACAAATCATGAGCCGAAGCTTCATACATCGACGCAGTAGCAGAAGCAGCATTGGACTGATTGATGGCCCCAGGCAGCAGTTCCACGGAATAATTAGCCCGCGTGTCATATAAACTACTGGGTCCGTAATTAGACAAATACGAGGGTGGTGGCTCACGCATGTAGAAATTATTCGGGTCAGAGCGCCCAGTTTCTCGAAACGGCATGCCAACCATTCTTGACGAAGGCGCACACGCTCTGATGTCATTGGTAGGTGCGGAATACGTCGTTAGCCCACAATCCTGTTTGGCCAAACTAGCGTTAACTGAGCTAGCATCACAACTGACGTACGGATTGTTGAGCCGCAAGTTATTCGCATCCATGCCCGAGCTTCATATCATTGCATGAATTAAAATCAAACTTTCAAACAAGTTATTCCACTTACCAAGAAGAAACAGGGACTTTCCGCATGTTGTTGACAAACCCGTGAGTCCAAGATGGCGGCTCACGCTCAAAAACGTTCGCTCGCAATTCGCGCGCGGAAGAGTTACAACCGTTAGCTTCATGCCGGTATCCTGGCACTAAATTCGAAGCTTTTTTCCTAATAAATTTCAGACGAAGATAAAAGTAAAAATAATAAAGTTATTGTTTTTTCCGCAAATTTGCAAGTCAGCATGGTAATTATACTTACTTTTGCATAAGCAACGTATGTTGAGGGGTTTTGGGAGGCGTGGGAGGACTGGTTGTCATCGAACATTCTCGTGCTTCACGCTCATACTCGTGGTCTGTTTCTACCGCCACCTTAACGTTTTTCCTGAAAAAATTACGAAAGGCAACAACTTATTATAATCGAGTAAATTAACCTGAAACGCACCACAAGCATTTGCTTTCAACATTGAAATATTTACACTTTTATGGTTCAATGAACAGAAAGGAAGAAATATTCTCTGCAGTTCAGTTTGAAGGATCGGATTTGCTCAGGCAAAACCCGTCACATTCCTAGATACGCTCCACAGGAGCTCAGCGTTTGTTCGTAGGCGTGTTTTAGCCCAACTTTACCACGCCCCTTTCCTCCAGAATAACAAAAAAGAAGGGTGGAGGGTTGAAGGGAAAGGTTTTTGGCACGCATCGTCTGTTTCTAGCTGTCACCAAAGCCGACTAATGAATCTCGCCGCAGAAAACTGGAAACGGCGACTTGAAGCTCTGCTAAGATCATTCAACATGGAGGTCTCCCAACGAAACTATTTTCCATTACTCCTCATTCTTAGTCAATTTTTTTATCCTAATCTTTCTTGTCAAGAACTTTTCCAGCAGGTCAGATATGTATTTTTTTCCCATCTCCTTGCCCCTGTTTTGCTCTTGAAAGCGTATGCCATAAATTTCGCGCAAAGCCATAACTCCCCAGGGTATGGGTAAGTACTACACTACGCGGGATCTGGCCTGTCGGCGGAATCTAAACACCTTTCCGGTTTCCGACCACGTGGCTCGTCCTACCACACAAAGACGCGCAGTGTTCGCCCTCAACGTTGCATTTCATTTTACGAGCGGTGCCGGGGCTCTAACCCCCTAAAAGATGAGCCTTGTGTTGTGTGTCGGTCGAGGGAACTTTTACCTTGCCACGCTTCGGAAATGCTCTTACCTCCCTAACGCTTGCCGGTCAGGTTCGTCGGCAGTCACCAGAGCAAAGCCGGCGTTAGCCAGCCACATTAACATGACTATTACTGCCTTAACAGCTATACAAGATTACTGTTGCCAAACAACACAGCACCTCAATCCTCTTCCGCGTTTTGCGGCTAGTTAAGTTTACACAAAGTAAGCCTTTCGAACTCTTACTCACTGCTCTTAAAAAACGCTATTCGATGAAAACAAAAAGCTGCCCCACCGACAATACACAATAAACTTGGCCCAAAACGCAAGTAATAATTAAATTACTGTGACTCCATCGTCACCCATTGTATACGACTTATTTCTACTTTGTCCCACGAATTATAGCTATTTTAATACAGTATAATTAATTTGTATACTACAGCCTAATTCGAAGAAATTCATTTAATTCATTAGCCATTTCTATTCAAATAATGTAGGTGAATTGCTATTTTTCACATTTTTATTTATTGTTAACTAAGGAGTTCCTTGCGAAAATTAACGCACTTCTTACGACACGAAGGACTTTTGCGGACTTTCAAATGAATTAATTGCTACTAGCCTAAAGGTTGCGAAATTTTCGAAAATTTAGGATTCAAATACATAGAACGTTGTGGGAGGTTAATAGTGATAAATTAGGCGGTACGAAATGACTAGGTTGGGTGACATTTTTATGGGAGTCAACATCAACAATTACCTGTTTGTATGCGCGTGATGAGTCAAGCTTCCGTCGGCGGTATCGGCGGCGGTGCCGTGTCCATGCATGAGACCAGCCACAGTTCGGCTTGGCTTTCGTCTCCGGGGTTGGTACTAGCGTGGCCCACAAATAAACATGTTTAATAACTCACACGCTGAAGAAGAAAAGGGGGAGAGTGAAGAATGCGAGAGCAGGGACAAAAAAGGATGCTTTTGTTCTCAAACTGTTCCCCTAAAATGCTCAATTACCTTGTAATTAGGATGCTGTTTTTTATGGTCGATGCGCAAGCGATTGGCTTCATTCTGAAACGGCTCTTTCTCCACTTCCGATAGTTTCCTGTCATTCAAACAAACAAAACGAAGCAACAAGAAAATTCATCACTTAGCCTCACGCAAGAATATAACCAACAATTAATATAAACAATGAATTTAACCAATGAATAGAAAGGCAATACAGACAACAGTGGGTGTACCCAACCCCGCAAGCAGCCACACATCAACAATGACTTTTCTCTCCGTTGGTCACATTCATTGTTTACATCAATGCTCCAATGGTTGGGGCATTATATGGTTAGCTATATTCATAGTTGTTACATTCACAGTGAATCTAACCAAGGCTGCAATCGATGTAACCAAATAATGCTGCAACTGGCCCATAAAATATATAAAATTGCGCTTAAAATGAGAAGACATCTTACTTCCACATTTTGCCCAAGGTTTTGCTCAAATCCGCATTATGAAGCTGAGGATATTGCTCGGATAACTGTTTACGAGCGGCTTGGGCCCACACCATAAAGGCATTCATGGGACGTTTGATATGCAAGGGACGCGCTGGGCGTTGAGTTTGTTGTGTCGGAGGAATCAAAACAGCTTTGTAATCTGTAACAACAAAAGGGAAAAATAAAGAGATCTAAAGTCAAATTCCCGTTGCATAACCCTTACAAGACCACAAAACGTTCGATTGTTGCCCTTTTAGGGGTAACCATCAAAGGCTAACGAGTACGAATCGATTTGCTTCTCTTTAAGAACACATTTTATCAATTAACTACAACCCCATATTTTCAATACTCTTTTTCTTTTTTCTCGAAGCCATCCAAGTTTTTTTGTTTCCCCATCAAGGTTACAAAAAAAAACAAAAAAACAGGAACCATTTTCCCTGTGTTGACTATTGCGGACTTTTAGCTTTGTAGCTTATCTGCCGTAAGTCAACATGTGTCTTGGCATGCACTAGTTATCGCTTGATTGAAATTCACTCTAATCAGAACCTCATGCAAGGCTTAGAAACGGACCAATGACTGCACAGCTCTTTTCCTTTGAATCGCTTGCAACCGGGTCTCAACCAACGAAAAGAACCAAGTTTACCAAAAAACTTCCCGAAAATATTTATAATAAAACTTGAAGGAGAATCCCGTTATATTTACCATGCAATAATTTGCAGACCGTCGTCTCCAAAGTTGCCCGGGTTTCCCCCAGCTCAGTTCTCTCCATATTCCGCTCGTTAGGAGGATTTTAATGAATAACAGCTACAAATCCCTGGAGCCGACACATACACAGAAATACACAAGGCACATATAATTAATAGGGGAGTATCGTTGATGAGGGTTTAGGGGACGAAAAAACTGTCACACGTGGAAAACTGTTCCTTTTAACTAGAATCGTTTATTACCTTTGGAGAAACGGTCAGATATGACCCACTATTCGTCACGCTCGCGCCAAGTCTGCTAGGTGAAAACACAAGGCGTTATTATCTCTTTCATCGTGGCACACGGACAGTGGCTCGAAAAGCTCCTCCTTGATGAAGTCGCCAAAACCTTGGTGCTTTAGCTGGCTGGTCCGGGTCCAAAGCCTTGTCGTCGCTACGTCTCTCCTCTCTGTTGCATCTTTTGGCCTCAAGAAGTTCGCCACTTGACTTGCTAATGTTCTCTTCCCAGGTTTTCAAGTCAAAAAGGCACCCATATTTCTGACAAATCTTGGGCTTCTCACATCGCTGCCATTACTGGCACACGACGAACTTTCCTGGGGTTGGGAAAAGCGTTTGGGGAATGGAAACGGAGGAAGCTACACACTACAACAAAAGAAGTCTTTGAAAAGGGCAAGACAATTCTCACACACTCGGAGGCCGCTCCTCGTTTCACGCCATCTCCAAAAAAACCGCGCCTTTTAGGTTAGGTAATTCAGTAGTTCCTTGTCAAAACCCACTAGCTTCACAAAATGTAATTAGCAGCTAATTTACATTTTTTTTAGCGGACGCCAAACTTAGCGTTTAGACCAAAAGTTGGGGTTGTTTTAAGCAAACGTTGCGAAAGAGTTTTCGCTATAGTTCATTGACTAAACTCCCTGGTTCCGCAAAATGTAAATATCGCCTAATCCATACGTTTTTCTTTCTTTATGGGAATACAAAACCAGCATTTTTATCCAAATTACGCAAAATATTAAGAATGTTAAGGGAGATTGCAATGATTAAGTCACTTTGATTTCGCTTGGTAATTTGATGTTCACAATCAAAACACCTTAAACTCACGAAACTTGTCAATGGCTAATTCATGTGCTTAAAAAATCAAGGCATTTTAAGTCAAATTATTGAATTTTTCGTATTTTTTAGGACACAGCTGAGACAATGAGGATGCTCTGCTTTTGGTTGGGTAAATTAGCCTTTCATTATAAAAAAAACTACCTTATACAAATTAAACTGGCCACTAATTTACACGTTTTTGACAACGCATGCTAAATCAGCTTCTAACGCTGAAGTGAGTGGATTTTGAACTGAGATGCTGAGGATGCTGTGCTGTAGACTACGTGATTCAGTGTTTCATTATCAAAAATGACTAGTTTCGTAAAGCGCAAATTTCGACAACTTTTACACGTTTTTATAGCAAAATGCCAAATGGGCGCTTTTTCAGACAAACTTCGGGAACTTCTAGAAAAGAATGTTAGGAGAGACAAGATGATTACGACACTGCTTTAGGTAACTCTGCGACTCATGGTCAGAAATCGCAAATCCCCCACAACGTTTATGTTTTTAACGAAGGCCAAACCAGTGTTTTAAGACAAACATGGGGGCTTTCGTGAAATAAAGTCCAATGACATGAAATGACTAGAATGCTTCTAGTTAATTAAGAAATTGTGTGATTCATTGTAAATAATCCCTACCCCTCCACCCCCATCCCCCCCAAAAAAAGAATTATCGCATACGTATGCATTTTGTTTTCTTTTTCTTTTATTTTTTACAAGACCAGAGATTAAGAGAATTTTTAGCGGAATTTTGAGAAGAAAGTTCAAGCGAGACGAGATGGATCAGGATGCTGTTTGTGTATATATTTTGTGGGGAGCATGAAATTCCATCCGGGTCTTTTCATTGTTGACCTATGTTGGGAGGTCTTCAACAACCATAGAGTTTCACCCCCTCGGCTAAACTTTTGACTTATCTTTCGGTTTCATGTTTCCCTCAAATTGGCAATTGATTTTTAGCTTCCTCAATGTCCGCAAAAATGTTCTCCAAACCTTTTTGCCAGATAATTTCATGAGTGTCCCCACGTTGTTTGTTTTAATTTCATTGTCCTTAACATGGCGTGACAGACAATAACAAAAAAGGTAGATTTCTTTTTTTTCTTGTATGAATGACGAAGGAGTCCTAAACGTGGCACGGCGGGGGCTAAAAATGGAACGTTATGAAGATCATCGTGGGAAAAGCATGTCGGTCTTTTGCCTTTGATGTTCACTTTTACTGAGAGGAAAACCAACCTGCCCCTCCCGCTCCATAAGCGACCACGGCACATTCGAATGCGAACCGTATTTCCGAACCAAACAATCGTGTATTAGCGTCTTAAACACATAAAAAAAGGGAGAAACCACACAAAAAAGATACTTTGTTGGTCAATCTTACCTAACTCTGAATCGAATGCAACTGACTGGAATTGTTTACTCATGGATCGTGATTTCGTGAATCGCCCCGCTGCGACACCAAGCGGATCGGGGTTCCAAGTTTGGGCTCCGGCTAAAGCGGAAAACGGCAGTAAGTAAGTTATTTGGAATATTGCAAGAGTTAATGGTCGAGTGGCCAAGTCAAAGCCGCCGTTGGAACAATCATTTGTTCACCGCAAGCCATTAAGAAGTTCCCCTCACCCCCTTACCCTCCCTCTCCCTCGGAAGATTTTCGGCAGAATCTCACACTTCAAACGCATGTTGAGTCTCCTCCTCCCTTATCTTCTTCATCTGGTCATTTTCTCCCTTGTAAAGCCTTCCAACCTTCAAAAGGCCGAAACTGAAACTTTTCAAGTCACGTGACTCTATATGGCTTTGGCGACAAAAAGGGGTTAGGTTTTCGGTTTGTCGGGAGGCCTTGGCGGAAGTATCTTCTTCCGCGGATGGGTAACTCGCTAACTTGCCCGGCCAACGGCGCAAAAAGGAAAAGGACGCTCAAATAGCTCAATTAGAGCCGACATTGCATTCCACGACCTCTTAGCGCATGACCCTTGAAATCCTTTTTTGTAGAGAGGAGCATGTATGTGCTCCTCGTGTTAACTCAGTGTCGCCCACGGACCGATTTTTTTGTCCTATTTATTATTAGTTTTTGCCTGCTTTTCGAAATCCACATATGGTCAAGTAATGCGAGCTATCAAGCTGCGTGTTAATCTCTAGAAACAACTCGTACCTAAACCACAGCAAGATGTTTCGGTCCCTTGGAAAATCAGCTGGTTTTTCGAACAAAAATGCATATCATGACGTTTTGCGCTGGACGAAAATTGCCGCCAAAGCTGAGCAAAAACAGTCACACGCAGAGATGATGATGTTATCGAAAAACATGGCGGTAAAGAGTCTCCCGCCAGGCGATCCAAGTCGCAGCCACCCACAAACTGGACCTACAACCCCAAAAAACACAAAAAAACACGACTCATTAATATCCATTTTCGTTTTCGCTATCAAGCTGTACAAGAATTTTTGACACACAAAACGAAGTAAACAATCAGACCGCTTGTCAAACCGTTCAAGTTTGGATTACTCAACACAAGGCGAACAAATAGTACAATTAAGAAGCTTAGGAGGCACACACGTTTAGTTTTCATGTGTTGGGGGGAGCAAAGGTTTATTAAACACGTTAGACATTCCAGTTGATAGCGTCAGAAAGGTGCAAATAAGAAGCGTGGGGTAAGAGTCAGAAACAGAGAGAGAGAGAGAGCTTCAACATAGCGCAAGTCCCCCCCCCCCCACCCCCCAAATTAAAAAAAAGCTGTCGAGAGGTTCTCTATCACGGCGAGACAAAGCGCTGGCCAGGGCGTGAATCCTTGTTAGTCGGTCGCCAATTAGGAGAGGACCAAGTCTGTGAACTAACTGGTGATTGGAGCTCGTGCCGTCCGCCTGCTGAGCTCGGCGCGGAGCTCCCTATATGCGAAAGTGTAACTCCCGCTCGCGAGTCCAAGTTTTTCCGTCCGCGCTCCAAGTACCAGCCAGCATTTGCCCCACGAACCAGCTTCAACTCTATCCACTTACGACTCGCATGGCAGTTCCCCAACGACTACACTCGTTCGCCACGTTTCTCATCCAAAACGCAAAAAGTTGCTTAATTGGCTTGATTGTGGCCACACGTAAAAAGTTCTTGGTTTTACTCGCTCACGCAGTGCAAATACAAAACGAACATCTTTCTGAAGCCTTGTGATATTGTGAAGTGATGTTCCCAAGCTGATAGTTCAAGATCGATAGCAAGTTTGATAGGAACGCTTCTGTACTTTGAATAAGAAAGAAGAAGAGGAGACAAACAAAGAGGCTGGAGAAACACGACTGGAAAGATGGCCAACGTCTTGGAGAATCGCGAATTGATACAAACTGCCAAGCCGTACCCACTAAAGGCCTTTACAAATGAAGACTTGACTCGTGCCAAAATCATCATTAACTGCGCCACGGTGCCTGCTAAAAGTACCAGAACTGGCCAACAACACCCGAAACTTGGCCCTTCGGATATCGGCAACGCAGTCGCGAAAGTACTGCAAGGCTACGATTGGAGTTTGGTTCCTCTAGCCACCAAGTAAGTCAACAGAGTCCTCAACATAAATCCTTTTAGCTGAGCTTCTTTCTATGTTTTCTGCAAGATCCCCTGGAAGACTATTTGTCTCTAAAAGATTCAGGGGAAAAACGCTAGTTTGAAGAATTACACTCAAACGAGTTTAGTTGAGCGATATGGATGGACCTCAAAACTTGTTCCCTGTCCGAGGTAACTGTAAGAATGTCATTACGGGTTCAGCTATAAACCCGATGGATAACTAGATATACGCCGGAAAGCTAGAAATTCTTTGTTGATTCATCCGAAGAATGTTGAGCTCAGACTTGAACGCCGTTGGCTCGCAAAATTCACTGTTACCCAAGTGAAAAATCGGCACAAATTTCACTGTTGGGGAGCTTTTTAATGGGTTGTAAGGGACAATACAATGAATGGAGGCCAACAGTGAATGTCAACTAATTGTGTTCTAAATGTCTGGGACTAAACCTATAAATCTCATTTTTCTTAGAGCAACTAGTGATAAAAAGGACACTCATGTGAAACGTCCCATGAATGCATTCATGGTATGGGCTCAAGAAGCACGTCGCCAATTAGCTGACCAATATCCGCAATTGCACAACGCTGAACTGAGCAAAACCCTGGGTCGTCTTTGGAGGTAAGTCCCCTCGCTCCTTTGTCCCGTGTGCCATTTGCCTCGATGCAGATTTTTGCAAATATTTGTTTTCACAAGTTCTTCATTTGTGGGCACAAGGTTATAGGATCTATTTGTATGTGTATGTGAGTAAGTGTGTGTTTAGAGGGTTTAGAGGGGGCAGTTTACCCCCCACATACACGTCATATGTGCATGACAGCTCCGAAAGGTCTTCAAACTACACTTGCTTTGCCTTCTCCGAGAATTCTTAATCTTATCGAGCCTCCGATTAGCCGTAGCAGCCACAAAGAGCACCCGCCGACTTTTCGGTTGACAGCCGCACCAATAACTTTTGCCGATGCTTCCCTGACAAGGTGCCACCGGACACCCGCGCTTATTTCCTTAAAAGCAGTTGACTTTTGAGTTTTGACTTGCCATCTTCCTACATACATACACACACACGCATACACATGGGGCTTATCAGGCCCACAAACACAACATTCTCTTTCCTACCAATCAATACGCGTAAAAATAAAGCCTTAGAAACCCGTCTCTCCTAAAAACGGGCAACTATAATTCCGACCCAATAGCTTGAGTAACAGACACGAACGCATTAAGAGATGAAGGGAAAACTTTTGCGAAGAAGCTAGCAGGTGCAGTCCGGGAGGCTGGTAAAAACGCAGCTGTGTATAAAGTTTTTAAAGCAGATAGATACTGTGACACATTCTTGCGGTGATGTAAGAGTGACATCCACGCGGACGAGATCTTGTGGCGTGCCGAAAAATGGTCAAGCCAAGAAGGATAAAAGCGTCTGGTTAGCATAGTCCATTTTCGGATCCTCAAGAAACATGTCGAGCAAGCCCGTTTTCGATAAACACAGCTTCCATCAATGCCAGCAGCATCACGGCATGTTTGGAGACTCGCAAGTCAAACAAGCGTAAAGAGAAACTTGTACTTATCCTAAGAATGTCGCTAAGGGGAAAAACCAAAAAAAAATCTTCCGAGCCATCTTAAGCATGGTAAAAGCGAAGTAAGCTCATCTATCAATATACGTCTAGGAAAGGCACAAGCTTATAAGCAAGCTACCGAAATCTGCAATTGCTCTCCCACAGCTGAGCTTTTAGTGCGGCACCTGTTCTTTGCCTTATTTGATAACCCGTTAGTGCACCAGGCGGTTTAGAATTGGTTTGCGCTATGCCATGCAAATCACGCCACCATCCACTTCTTTTTTTTTCTTTTTTTTTTTGGCTCTTTAGCTTTCCCGCCAGCTTGGGGAAGTCGGAATCCCTTCGTTTGAAAACAATTGACTATGCCATTCACGATCCTCTGCAGCGAACGAGAATCTTAACTTGCGCCTTTAAGTCAAGCCCGGAGAACGAAAACGAGTTTAGCGAAAAACTACAGAACTTTGCGGACGATTGAACAATGAACTTCAAAATTTCAAATAAATAAGGTTTGGTTTGACAAATGACACCTAACATGGGCTGCCCAAGTTGCAACATGTGCATTCCGAAGGTGGCGAGTACCTTTTTCACTATTTTTCCCCAAAAAAACTGCCCAAGAGGAGGAAAAAAGGTTGAAAAAGGGCTCCAAAGATTGGGTGGCGCCAGCGGTGGAGCGCTTTTTTCCGTCGTACGCCGAACAACTCAAGACAGCAAGAGCGAGAGAGGAGGGAGTCCACGGGCGATGGTCCTTCTCTTGCTTTGCTATCCCTATCGAATTACTCGACGACAAGAAACGACCCCGCTGACCTGTGTCACGGACTTGCCCTCCCATACCATGCTTAGTTTTTTTTCTTTAAATAAAAAGAATGAAAGGGAATATTAGCCCAAAAAATCCAGCTGTAGGATCAACATAAATTGGCGGCGACAAGTAACACCAACAACGAAACCGGACTTGGAACCTAACAGGGACGGGATTCTGTATTCTGTTATTCTGCTGGGAGTAAAATATAGGATAAAAAAAAGTTAAAAAGGGGGGCAAGTGGCAGCCTCGCCTTATGACAGAAAACCACTTGACATATGGCATTGGGAAGAAGAAAAGAGAGACACGTTACTTTTACAAGTATCCACGTCAACTTGATCATGCTGGCGCTTTTCAAACTATGCAACTCGTAAAAAAACCATAAGCGAAAACGCTTTGAAGAGCTTTTTTGGTGTTTCTTCTCTTAAAAAAGGCTCCTTATTTTTTTGCGTGCAAAAATCCGTAAAAAGGGAGGTCTGTAAAGCGTCAGGGGAAACATTTCGGAGTTTCGTTTTATGCAAACGACACTTGCAAAGTACAAAAATGCATTACCATAAGTCATTGCAATGGCGAATGAAGTGTGTGCTCTGAGTATTTTTAACTACAGGGAGATTTTTTTAAGGAATTTAGTTTTTAGGATAAGTACTGTGCATTTATGGCGTTTGCAAAAGACACTGACGCCTTGTCCCAGGTTTACTTTGACTGGGGCAAAAGGCATTTACTGAGTAAATGCCGGCAGCCAAGTTTTTAACATTCCTAAAGTCATAAGAAATACCACGCTACGGGATGAGAATGACTCGAGACTTGCTTGCATAGGCCTCAATGGTTGTATAATGGAGTTGTCGAAAGCTTAGCAAACATAAGAAACTGACTCCCGGAGGGTGGCGGCCACTTTGCATAATAAAACCATGAGCACTGGACTAAAGTAAATGCTACAGCTACTAGTTGAAGTTACTCATCAAACTGAACACCTCCCACACACAGTCAACAACGAATTAGAATAAGGTCCGTTTAGGAAAAGACTCCAGCGAGGTAACGCGGCTAATTTCCACACATTTTTAGCAACAATAAAAATATTTTTATTTTTAGCTCATAGCCACGCGGCTCAAAGCTTTACTGTTTTGTTGACTACTTTGCTATTGACCAACAGACGCCATCTAGCACGGAGCGCAATTTTGAACGTTTTGAAAATTTGGCGCAAACCGCCATGTCCAACGGCTTTTTTGTTCTGAGGGGGAGGATTCTGGGTAAACAGGTGGAATTATATTACCACTATAGGAAATGTAGACTTAGACAGTTGTTGTTAAGGCTATGAAATTAAATAAATGTCATTTAAACGGTAAGGAAGAATGTAGTGTTGAAGAGGTGAAAAGAGGCAACACGATGACGTGTGAATACTAGTCGACGCCGCAAAAGCATACAAAGGTGTGTGTGTGTGTGCTGCTGCGTCTCAGGAGGGACTTACATAGCACTTAAAAGTGTAAAGCTACCAGAGAATCTCTCGCAGCAAGCCTGCACACTTTACAAAGCATACCGAGCATATTTCCCCTCTATATCCCTCCGCCTAGTTCGGAAGAGTCAAGCTCGACTCTTCCGAACCTTCTTTTTATATAATGCAATATTTCCTTCGCTGTTTTTCTGACGTTTTTTTTTTTAAAAGCAAAAGGGTATCTGTTTGAACGGGATCCTCTCTTTCTTTGGTTTTTCGTGGGTCATTTATTTGTGTATGAAATAGCCTGAATGCCATGTGCTCTCTCCCAGAGTTCAAGAACGAGCGAAGGGGTTTTTGATTGGATGGACATGTTTTTGTTTTCGGCAGAGTGTTGAGTGACGATGACAAGAAGCCGTTTATAAAGCAAGCTGAAAGACTTCGAGAGCAACACAAGCAAGAACATCCGGACTACAAGTACCAGCCCCGGCGTCGTAAAACCATGAAAAGCCTCGGCACCGGCAACGAAACATCCAGCAGTAGCAGCAATGGACCTGCAACAACTTTGACTTCAACTTCTGGTCCAAACACCAACGCTGTGACCAGCAACAACATTAACAAAGCTAAATCGGGGACACGGGAAAGACCCTACGCCCGCGCTGTTTCTGTAGCCTCCTCCGCCGCTACCATTACCACCGCCGCCAAATCCATTACCTACAGGTAACGTAAACATGACCATTTTTGCTCTGGCTTCGCTTTAGAGTCAAGGAGAAGACAAGATAGACGTAACTTGTAGGCTATCCCATACCCATTGCTTCTCCCCCCTCGTCTTCCTTTCACCCGAAAGTAAGTCTAGCTCATGTAAATACTAAGAGAAATCCCAGCAGGCAGTCTGAAATGTCATCGTTTTCCTTAAGGCAGAGGAGATAATAGCTTCAGCATGTTTGTTTACATGCCATCTTTCACTACTTTCCAAGTCTTGACTTGGGACCTTTTCTCTATCTAGCTTCTTATTTTTCCTCCTTTAGACGTACGAAGAAAGCACACGAGCTGACCACCTCGAAGTTGTCACCCAACCCGGCTATAGTGACACCGTCACCCAGTAGTACTGCCGATTCTCCACAGGCGACTCCCACACCGCCCATATCGCCGTTGGAAAACCCTCGTTTAAATCCTTCTCAAGGGCCATCGAAAATGGGTAAGCTTGTGTCTTTACATTGCTGTTCTTCAAGACATTCCCTCTTTCCGAAACTTCTTCATTACATTGCTCCAAGTCCTCTTTTCTTACTAGCGATACCATTAGGTGAAGAAACAAAATTTTAAAATATTGCCAAGCATAAATAAATATTAAAAAATGCCTACAACCTAAATAACAGAAGAATCTAAATTTCCGCTACCAAGTGTTCGGAAGAACGACGTACATTTAACCTATTATTTCTTTATTTTTCATTACATGGTAACCGCAAGTCAAGCCGGAGTAACGCTATGAGTACCTTCTTGACTTAACCATTTTTCCAGCGGTATAACTTGCTAGGCAACCTAATCACAGCAACTCCCTGAAATAGCTCAAATAACTCTTTGAGTAACATTTAGAAAGACTTATTATATCATATTAAAGCATCGCAAAGAAACAAATTGCTTCAATGTACTTATACTTTTGCTTAAATCTTAGACAATGGCCATCACATCGACTTCAGTCGAGTTGACGTGGGCCAGCTGACCTCCGACACCTTACAAGACGCTCTAATAGTGGACGAGAAGGAACTGGACCAGTATTTCCCCCGGGACGGTAGTACTACGCTTCCCAACCGCCTCCATATGGCCAAATACCGCGAAAACCACAACGCCAACGAAGCCTGGAACAGTACCGCACACGCTATGCAAAATTACGCTTCTACAGCGAGTACCTGCGCGTCAACCAGCCCTACCGACCAGATCGTACCCAGCAACTCGGAACCAGGGGAGTACGCTCACCCATGGGTGCCCCGCATGCTCGCGTCTTGTTCTAATTACTCGCCTAACGCTGCAGCGTCGCTCCTACAGCGAGCCTGCAACGCCCAGCACCACCATAACGTGCCGTACCCGACGTACCCGCCTTTCTACGGCGATAAACGCACCGTAGACATGTACGCTTCAACCGCAGCCTTATCGCCTTCAAACCATAGTCCTTCCACACGCTCGTCCTCCTCAAATTACTCCTCGTATTCCTCCCCGTCTCCTGCCCAAACCACCTCACCCTTACGAGCCTTCAGACCTCATGCCCAGGCCAACAACAACAATAACAGTAACCATCCCGAATCGATGAGTCACAACAACCCAGCGCCGTCCCCGTACGTGGAGTTACCAGGCGGTGGCGGAGGGTTTGACTCGAACGAAGACGGGTCCATGGGCGAAGACAGTGCGCCCAAGTACCACGAATTAACCCCAACGTCTTCTACCGCGTTATCTCACGCACACCATCCCCAAAGACCGTACTTTCCAGCTTCCAATTCGTTATATTACGTGGCTGGAGGTCACCACCAAAACCATCCGTACATGGCTTCCTACCCATCGTACTTATCATCGAGGCCGATGTTCAGCAACGGAGATCCTTGGTCCAATTATGTGTGAACTATATGAACCTCCCGAACCCCCAAAAATTAAAAAGAAAGAAGAAAAAAAGAAAAAGAATCCTTAAAGTGGCGAAAGAAAACAAGAAAAAGAGCGATAAATTCTTCCACTAATTGCGTATCCTTCACGGTCTCCTGGCAAAAGGCTACAACCTTTCCACGGTTTCCACTTGTGAAAACAAGACGTACACTTCGACTTAATCTCGGAGTACGGAACGGAATTGAAGAAAAAGCGTAAAAAATATATATAAATACATCTTCCGAAGAGGGGGGAGGGGGGAATGATGAATGTCTATCCCGAATGAGTTTGGGGTTGTCCAATGTCAAAAGGTCAGGCGTTAGTGAGATGAAAAAAAAAGAAGATTGAATTGCCCCGTCTCTCCCATATTTCCCCCCTCCTCTTCGTCTATATACTTGGATAATTAAGCAGAAAAAAAGTGGTCTGAAGTTGTTCAGTTCTACAAAGTTTTACATAAATGTACACAGCGCCTTGTAGTGCCTTATTTTTAGCTATTAAAAGAAAATTCCGGGTGCTGCTCAATGAAATACAAATTCAAAAGTTGCATTTTCCTATAAGAACTACGTTTATTTTTTTATCATTTCCGTTTCATTACCGTAAAAGCTTTCGATACTTGAATGTTTTTCTTTGGATTGAAACCTTTCACTAATTTTCCTTACACTAAAACTACGTTTAGCATTTTCTTTACCTTAAAAAGCGAGCCAATTAAAAATAGAACATAGCTGTGCATTGGAATTTCCAAGCGAAATTGGGGAAACAAATTTCTCGTACGCAAATAAGCACTATTGCGTGTTCTGAGAAAATGATATCCACACAACTCATAAACCTTATCTAGGGCAAATGGAATGAAGGGGCGAAGACGGCCATAAAACGTTCGCTGTCATCCCCATATGAAAAAGGAGCCCCGGCTAACAACTAAACCCAATTCTGCAGCAAATAAACGAATGTTTAAGCCTCCTACTTACTGTCAAATTATTAGTTGGCAGAAGCCAAAACGTTGGAGAACGTCAACACTAACACATGGTTTCCATAATGTGTGTGTCTTCGACTTGTCACGTCTTAAACCCCAAAGCTACATAAAAAAGTTCTAGCTTATCAGATATAACCCACCCTCGCTTTCTTTTCATACTAAGACTTGTAATGGGTGGGCTGCAACTTGATCCATGTATGTTCGAAAACTACTCTTCCTCATCACACTTTCTAAAGAGAAGTGTTCGAAGAAAGACATGGCATGAAAAATGATGTATGTAACTCCCCCAATACAGTTTTCACGTTTCACAGTTAGAAAATGAACCGACAACATAAACAGTCTTTTTTAAAAAATGAGCTCAGAACTCGGCCGTGGCGTTAACTGACATCTCTTATCATAGACGGAAAGCAGACAAGAATTTTCGAAGCTTTTTTATTATACAAAAAAGGAAACCTCAGACGTCAACGTTGGCTTAGCATTCAACGCACTTGGGGACCACATAAGAGGTATCATGTAACACGCCGGAAGTCCTGCCCAACCCCCTACAACTGAAACCGTTTGAGCCAAAAGCGTCTCATTAATTCCAGTCAAAGATGCAAACACCGACAAACAAAAGTTTCAGATTGCAAACAAGAATCAAGACACGGAAAACTGCAGATCGTCGACGTCTTCCACAAAATCAGCTTTCACAATGATCTCAGAAATTTTAACAATATCTGGCAGATCACTGAGAAAACTAGTCTTGTTGGCATGGACGTTTTCAACTGGCTGGATTGTTTCCTGGGCTGGGTTCACTCAATTGTGAGTGACAGACGGACCAGTTCCGGTGGTTTCCCTTTGCATTTTGCCCACAAGTTTTCGCCGCTTCGCACTCAATACCCGCAACGCATAACCGTTTCGCCTCGCTTCCGCAAGCACATCCATCGTAATCTGCCCACCAAAACCACGTCCCAAACTTCCGAAAGGTTTGAAAACGGGTTGCAAATCACGCAAGTGTTCACCTGACAACTGCAAAGAGACTAAAAGATTACAACTTCTGAGTAATTTTTTAAAACCCCATTTTGTTGACTCCAGCTCCTTTTTAAACCTGCAAGGAACGAAACTGATGATGTCAACCCCAACGTGGTGTTCCAAAGACGCGGAATTTGCTCATTGGAATACCATCTCCAGAAGTCAAATTAAGTTTGCAGCCTAAGAACCAAATAAAACAATCAATTAAAGATTTATTACATTAACATATTAAACTCGATAAATCGACCGAGATGTTCTTAAAATGCGGAAGCGAGGCGTAAGTAAAAAAGAATTTCACTGGTTTAACAGCAGATGGCGTTGGACTCATCATTCAACCTTCCTGGAGGTAAGTCAGTGTCGTACCTCCCAAGCGCCGCAAAGGAATTCCCATTATAAAGGAGGCCAACCCTCCTGAATAATCCCCTTCAATTATTCCCACCGGACTGGTCTCGGAGTTTATCTAGAAAGAAAATGTGAGGCATCGGGGTTCTCTGTAGCTCCTTTTTCTCCCTCAATTCGGTGCCCATCATTTGCATAACTATTCCGGCAATGTGACTTGAAGGCGCAAAACGCGGTTCACGGCTGGTCAAAGTGGCCGCGGCCCTGACCTTGCTTAAAAGATCCATTCCATAGCTGGGCTCCCCTGTCCCAACGCTAACACAAACAGGGTTTTCTTTCTCGCTTCTTCCTACTCCACCAAAAACTCGCCGCATTCTTCTCCGTCCCTCCGCCATCAATCGCTCGCTAAGGCTTTTCATGAGCAATCCGGTCGGCCCCATTATTCCCGCAGCTTTTCAAGTACCGTTAGGGACCAATACACCAACCCAAAAAACCCCTACAGGCCACGCAACTTCCTTTTGTCGGTTCGTCCCTGGCTGCTGTCTGGTGCCCCTCCACAAACCTGTACAAAACAGACAAACAAATTTAGTTAAAAAATTCTTAAATAAGCAAATTACTTTATCTCTCTCAGACTATTTCAAGAAACACTATCTTAAAATGGCGATAAGACCCAGACCTGTCAAGGAAAATAAATAATCAAAGAAATAAAACTGAAAAATTCCCCCGCAATTTCGTGTCAGGATTCTAAGGAATGCTGCCGCACCCAGACTTTTCCCCACTAAAAACATGTGAAAAACTCCGCAGTTCCGCGCAATACCTAGTCAAACACTAAAGTCGTGGCTAATTCTACAGGTAAGGATAACAGACGTTTCGGGGCAACGAAAGGCAGAAGAACCCAGCAGCAAATAACAAATGTTTGCTCATGCTCGCAGGTTTGCCAGTTCTTGAAGGGGGACGACGGGTACTATGGGTCCAGCGGCACCTTCCGCATACCAACCAGTGCGATTCACGCTCGACAGCTTCGTCAGGCACCTCAACCTCCAACCATTATTCCTTTCAGTCATCATTAACTTTCTCCCCAAACCTACAGTCCTTTACACCTAATGCCAGTCCCCCAGCACACATAAAAACTGTTTGCTTCTGCCACTCCTCGCTGTCTCTGCCGTTCTCCTCCAAACTGCCCCCACCCCTTTACTAGAATCAAGTTCTAAATCCACCCATTCCAATGCCAAAATGCTGGATTATTCGTAAGACCTACACACACGACAATATCCGCTCCTAAAAACCGCCTCGGAACTGAACGCACAAACTTCTACTCCTGAACCAGCTTACCCCGAATAGGTTAGAAACTCACGGTTTTGGAACTTCACATCGCCACGTAGGACGGAAACCTACCGTACGATTCCCTTTCCATTCACTTGCAGGTTTGAGTCAACCACAACGATAAAACCAACCCAACTTCCCTGCTTATTTCTTTTTCTTTTCTTCCCACCAAAACCTCATTCCGAATGAAAACCTCCCATAACATTGTGGAAAACACCAACTGAACAAAATCGAAAACAAAATAAAAAAGAGTCCCTTGTAACTTACGCGTATCCATTTTGTTCTGTCGACGTGTAAAGCAGTACTGTAATAATACGATCTCCGCATTGAGCGATTGAACACACTGGCATGCATGGCCTGGGAAAATGAAGAATGGATGCACAGAGGCGCGACCCATCCCCCCCACCTACCCACCCCACTCCTTCTTTTCCCGCAAAAGGAAAGCCGATCTGACCGGACCCGGAATTTTCGGTGCCGCCTCCCCTTTTTCTCACACTTCTTCTTGTCTCCCAAGCTCTTCTTTCTTTTTTCTCTCTTCTTCCAAGGGCTCCCTGTCTGCAAAACATTCTTCGTTTTCATTGAGACCCGCCCCACTACTTAGTTAGTCCGTCAGTCACGTTGGGTCGCGGGAACCTTTTCAGGACTCTTTGATACGCAACACATTCACTCGCTCTTAGTCACATGCACGCACCCCAGACCCCTTAACAACAAGTCTGACCAAGAAGAAGTCAACGAGATATACCCCGGGTCCCACGGACCATTCATGCGGAGGAATAGCCTAAGGGCAAAAAAGTATTCCCAAGTTCCGCCCACCTACTGACAGTCAATTCTACTCCTCCTTTCTCCCCCTCAAACCAATAAATATATCTAATTGAGAGGAAAGAAAATAACGATCAATCACATTCTAAATACTTTACAATTTACATGAAAATAAGCTTCATTTTTGAGAAACAAAGTTTTGGACACGCCCAATGAGGCTAGCATCGATCTAGATTGCTGGAATGCGATGGGTTCTAATGGGAACAGGTACTGCACCTCAACCCCCCCCCCCCCTCCCCGAATTCCAACTCACTTTTCTTCTTCATTTTGAAGTAGTAAATTCTTTTTTGTTTCTCTATTTACGTTACCTGGAAGGGGAACACTCATCTGATAACTTTTGCCACACAAAAACGTTGACTAAAGCGAGTTTTTTGAAACTCCAAGAATATGATAGTAGAGTACACTCTGGAATGCCACGTCCCCGTACCTGAGGATGTACTCTTCGGTACCAAACTGACAAGGTGATGTGTCGACTGACTTGGAGTAGTCTCGACTGACAGTGGAAGGATAACTTGTGTAACTGAGCTGTATGGCGTGAACGTGAACGACGTTCGGCCAGGACGAGGTCGTCTACCCACAGGAACGTCCTTGCCCAACCAAAATCCGAACTCCTGGTGAACCCGCAGATTCCCTTTGGCCCCTCCCCCATTCCCCTGTTATCCCGCGGTTCGACCCAGTTCCCCCAAGCCGTGGGAAACCAACAAGAGTCGTTCAAAAGGCGCACGATTTGAAAACAGGACCGCACAAACCCGCGGATTCACAACCCGCTGCTGGAAAATCTTGCGAATGAACAGGCTGGAATCCCGTCTACGGGAAATTTCAGCCACATTCCACGCAACATTGGAAGAATTTTCCCATCACAGGTACACCGAGTAGGGGACGGGAGGGGGTGGCAAGAACCATGAAACCCGAAATCCTTGTTGGCCTGCGGTGAAAAGTTTAAGGTGCCCAAGCCACAGGCTCCAGCCTGTCTCTCCTAGTTCGTCTACCCCACTAAAGAGCTTCTAAACTTTACTTCCTTTAGCGAAACACCTTGCCCAAGGTGAGATGCCCGACCTCCCAGAATCTGAGATCTCTCTCAGCTCTCTTGTTCTCTTCGCTTTTGCCTCGTTTCAGACCACATTCCAAACCTACACAAGTTCTCTCCCAAATTTCGAAACTTAAATCAGTCCTGTCTCCGAAATCCTCAAAACTTTCACAGAACACGAAAACTTGCACTTTGGAAAATAAAATTGGGGAGCGGTTGGGTGGTGGAACCAGCGGGAGAAACTGGACTATCTTTGTTTAACTGGTCGAAAAGGAAGAGGACTAACGCTTTCCAGAGCTTTTCCAAAGTCCCGAAGTCGGAGCAGTGTCAAAGTCCAGACTGTGAATTAATTAGCAATTCAAAAGAGGGGAGAAAAGGAAGAAAAAAGAAAACTTCAACGGGACGAGACTTGCCTAGGGATACCGAAAGACTGCAAAGGATGCTGCGTCAGCATGTAACATTATGCGCTCAGGCGTTTCTGAACACGTTTGTAACCCGACTGGGTCCCTTCTTTTCTTTCCCAAACCTGCTTTTATTTTATTTTCCCCTCCAAAATTCCCCTTGTGCCCCCCCCCCCTCCTCTCTCTCTTTAAGAAGTAAAAAAAATCGGTATTAGCGTCCCACAAAAATTTCGGCAAAAAAGACGCCCTAAAACTTTTGCGTAGTTAGGTCCCTCCTGTTCGCTACCAAAAACGGAGACCTACGTACCCAAATTTGGGCTTTCGGGGTGGGATTTTGGATCGGTTGACTCGTCTGACGGCCTAAAACAGACACAAAATCTCAGGGCTGAAATCTCTCTCTCTCTCTCTTCTGCTCTTGGGCGCGCTCGTTCAACGTTTTTCCCACGCTTTTTGGAACAGTACACAGAAACCGCCTCGCCCTAGGCAGTTTTGGGTTGGGCTAAAACCCCAAACCCAACCTTAGCGACCACCATCATCGCATATTCTTCGGCAAACTATGCCGTTTTCCCATTGCAAAATTGCCCCAATTCCAATGAAAATTCCGCCGTTTATGTAAAAGTTAAAAAATAAAGTTTTAAAATTAAAAAATAAAGTAATAAAATAAAATACACCCATTTCTAGCTTCGTACCCAACATAGACTCCAAAAGTCCCGCTTTCATACCAAGACAGAGAGGGGGGAGAGAGAGGAGAGAGAGGAGAGAGAGAGAGACCTGGTGCAAAGTTAGCGTTTGCTTACTGCCCGTTGAGCGTTTTCTATCCTTGTGAGGATAGGACGCAAGCAAGCAAAACTCCGCCTTGTCTGCATTCTTCGCCGTCTGCCATGCACCTGGTATTTTTACGTGTGGATATGTATGTGTGTTGTGTGTATGTGTGTGGATCTATGCTCCCGACTTGAAGCCTATCCGAACCCGATCCGCTCCAACACGAGTTCCATCCGAGAAACTTTTGGAAATCAGAATTCAGGTTACAGTGCCGACTCACTTTTGGCGCGACTGAGCCAAAAAAAAAGTAAGTATGCTTGCACTCGGAAAGGAGCAAGGGGAGGAATTGTCCTACATTTCCAGTATTTCTATATCGCGTCTTCCTTTCCTATCGGGCGCAGGACGAAAAAGGGGCCGCTAATCAGATGCAAATAAAAAAATAAAGACAATAAAAAAAAGACAAGAGAACCCTGTGGCTTCACTCTCCTTCTTTTCATTCCTCCCCAAAAACCTCCCCTGAACGAAACCAGAAGCGGCATGTCTCTTGTCTTCGTTTCTCTCTTGCTTCCCCTTCCTATTTTTATTAACAAGAAAAACGACAAAAAGAACGGAAAGAATAAACCTTGTCTACCTGTGCCCAAGTCACGCAACATTTTAAGATTCAAATGAGGCGCTGGAATGCGGCAATAGCCATCCCCTAGAAGAACGAACCCAAGAGCCCAAAAAAGGAAGATGCGAGGGGAAAATAAATAAAAAAATGTTAATGCATGTCTCAACTTGTGTGATTCAAGAATGAAAGCCCGTCATTCGACCAAGACCAGCTACAGCTTCCCAATCGCGTAATCACCGTGATTATTAAAATCAGTCCAAATAAGCCGCTTTGGAATTGTGCGACATTCCGAAACAAAATTTCCTCTCCTTTTTCCTTCCAATCTCCTATATCTTCTTTTACAAACTCAAGGCTGGCGTGAAAAAAAATTTCAGATTAAAATTAATTAACAATATGAAACTTTAGATCATTCCGAAATCATTGCAGAAGTCGAACGTAGTCATGAAGAGCCTTGAAAAATCGAAACTATTTAGAAATACATTGAAATTCAATCGGCATTCCGCAGTTTAGAATCTTTGGTTAAGCTACATTTTGTTTTTAAAGCTGGTAAAGCAGTTAAAAGTGTCCTAGAAGGATCAATGGAACGGAAGGCACCGGGATCAGACCACGATTCGGTTAAAGACTTTTTACAACTTGGGGAACCAATACTGGGAGCGACAATGGGCGCAGCTTCTCTCCTTCCCCCACCCCCCAATAAATTCGGCGGCAGAGGTCGTTTGTGTCTTGATAAAAACCTTGATAAGATTCTAAAGGCGAGCTAAGAAGGGAAAAGCGAGGTTTGGTTTTCACGAGAGAATGGGAAGTTTGTACCTGAGGACCTGCGAAAGATTCTCCGTGCGACTTTGCCTCCGCTCGTTTTGGCTCCCCCCCCCCCCCCCTCCCAACCAAAAGGCAAGGCTACAAGGCTTCTGGGTCCCATTGAGGAAACATGAACCCAGGCGGCATCAATGAGAAGAACACTTTTGAAAAGAGAGGCAGGCACAACCACGACGCTTAGGAGCCAGCTAAAGCGTTCTTATCATCTCTGGGACTGTCTGTTTCTATGGGTAGACGAAGAAGAAAAAAAGCAAACAGATTAGAAACCGTACACATTCCCTCACAATCATTAACTTTCCGTTTCCCGCTATCAATTAACCGATGTCAATCTTTTGCTCACAAGGGAAACAAACAATCCAACACTTGAAATCTTGACAATTCGAGTATCGAGCATTGGAAATGTCTGCAAGTTTTGAAAAGTGTCCCCGATCAGGATATTTCCAACCATCAATTCGTTCAGAATGGACGTCCAGAAGGAAGAAAACTCGTCACAACAGTGAATTTTCCCAGAAAGGATACGACCTCAACCATGAAACCTCGCGAGTTTTGCCTCGTTGCTCAGCATACGAGATTAAAAGGGCGGGATCGAGACAGACTACTGGCGGAACTGCTGAGCCGGAGCAAAAAGGACTGTGAATCCGGACAAACAAGTCACAAGACGCAAGATCCGCGGCGCCGCCGTCTTGGAATTGCGGGTTCTGACTGACTGACTCAGCGCGCTCCAAAATAGGTATCCAATCGGAGGCCCGAATACGTACCCAGACGCGAGTCGACGCGACGTCTTTTACGTTGACAAAAGCAAAGGCATCGCCTTTTTTGCCCCCTCAAGAAAACGGGTCTATTTTTTGCGTCGCGTCTTCGGCGTCTGCGTCTTAGCGCCTTGCTTAAGCAAAAAAAGAAAAGAAGAGAACAGGGCCAACCAGGGGTCTATTTTTAAAATAACGCTTCCATGTAATCCCTCCTCTTGAAATAAATCCTTTCCTTTCAAATTATCAACGCCAATTTTCCCTCGAAAACTATAAAATAGAAACTTCCTATCTGAGAATTCCCTCCAAATGGTACACACAATTATAACTTCCCACGGACGCATTCCAACGCCCAATATCTCGTATCCTTACACGCCCCTTTTTCTGTTGATTTCGTCTCCTTCCACCCATTCATCTCAGCTTCATTCTTTCCTAAACTCGCTCTGACGTCACTTCCTCTTTTACGTAGGGGAGGATATGGAGTTCTGTAGAAGACCAAAAAGCGAATTGGAGCTACACGAGAGCTGGAATTGTTTATAAAAAAAAAAAAGACTACACCACAACCATGTAATTTCCCAATTAAAATAAGTCCCTCGGTTTTGACAACCCAATCCGCGAGCTGAAAAGAAACAATGTCATTTGCGAAAGTATCCACCCCATAAAACAAACCTCCAATTAAATGAAAGGAATATGACATGATTCTAGTATTCATTCCTTGAGCTTGAGCGATCAACAAGCTCCAGAAAAACGGACGCTGAGTTGTTCAAGGCAAAGTCAAAACTCCCAAAGCCAGTAGCAGAAAAGCCAAGTCAAAAAAAAAAGCACAGGGAAGGCAAAGGCCCCTGACATTTGCAGGCATATTCAATGACTTGTTTGGCGCCGCCGAGTCCCGAAACGACACACATTCGGCGTCTTCTTGCAGAGCACGTTCTGCACGGCTCAAATTTGTCTCGTTGACTTGTTGCTTTTCCGGTCCTGCGGCTTGATACGCTGCATTGCGCGGAACAGATATGTCTCGAACTCTATCAACTAACCTGACACGCGGCTCCCTAAAACCGTCAACACGTAATGATTAAAAACTGTCTGACCTTCTTATTCCCTTTTTAAAATTCCGGTAAACTTTCAATCTTTCCCTCAATTTCTCCCCATCTGAACTCGTCCTTACTAACTTCGAGCAATTCATAGCACAATTTACCTTAGGCGAAAGCTTGGTTGGAGTCCGAAAGTGGCGAAAAGAAACTTGGGAAGGGAGGGGGGATTGGGCGGCCAACAATGAATTTCGCAACAATGAATTGGAAGGCTTTTCCAAAAACGTTGGGTCCCAAAAGCTTTTTTTGAAACACAATGTCACTGCAACGGAGGTTAAGTGAAGAGACTTTAAATAAAGGTTACGTAACGATGGGTGTACACTCTTTGGTAAGGATGAAGGCAAAAGACGTTTGCGAAATGTCCCAAGCACAGAAGCCTTTCAAGCTTTGCGACCGTACGCGACGAAGGAAACTTGGCGAATGAGCGAGTAGACGGCGAATGGCGAACTAATGCGCCTTCTCATCCCTTTTTAACCCGCGCCAAGATCCCTTAGCCTCGCCGTGCTAGACTTTGGCGTTCCCTCGCCAGCAGGCCTCTCGGCAACAAGAAACGGAATGAACCCTTCCCCCAAAAATATTTAAAAAAACGAAATTGGTAACCACCAAATGAAAATTCCTGTGCAATGATGACCAATTTGCGTTAGAACCCTTTTTCACATAAAAACAACAAATTTACTATAAAAGGCCTCAAATTTCACAAATCATACAAGTCGGGACACGTCATCAACCTGGAAATTTCCTCAACCCAATTGATCAATGCCAGCTTGGGAAATACACTTTAAAATAAAATACAAATCCCCCAAAGGGTTCAGAATTTAATTCCTAATTCTCTCAGTCCTAAATCGCCCCTAATCCCCTACAAAAGAAAATGGGAACGGATGTGTCGTATGTGTGTCTGTTTCGTTTGGCGTTGGGAAGCTGCAGATGAATCCCAATCCATAATTCAACAAATAAGGGTTGCTTACGCATACTTGTTTCGCGGTCTTTTCTTGAATGCTTAGCAGTCGCTGTCAGTCACACACATGAAATACAAAATGAGAGGATAAAAAAAGGAAGACAAAGAACCGACCCGACCCCATGTCTCCTTACGTTCCTATTCCACAAGAGGAAGAAGACACATTTACAAGAAGAAAAAAAAAGACTTTTTGAGATGATACGGTTTAAGGATCGTAACGAAACATCTGCCCGGGACCTTGTTATCCCTTAAAACCCTTGAAAAGCCCCCAACAACCCCCAAAGCCAAGAACCTCAGCTGACGCAGTTAATGAATGAAACTTTTTCGTTCTTCGGAGGGTCGCCGGAGCGACGTCGCGGAGGGCATGAATGAATGAACGAGGCAAACGAACGAAAAACGAGCTAAACGGGCGCAACTGGTACCCAAATTCTAATTGCCGTTGTTTTCCAGCTGAATACCAAGTTAAGACGCTTTTCCATACTGCTTTTCACTCGCAATATTCGAAAAATCCTTCGATTTCAACCCCAATTTGTTCGCCAGCGCGCAGCTGCCGTTGCAACGAACATTTTTGCGAACGTTTTTCTCCCCCCTAGACGCTGTTAGGCTAGCCAAACTACTCCAAAATGTTCGAAACCCTGATATTGTTAGCAGGAGGGCTGTGCCTTGAAAAAAAAAGTTCGCTGAATCCTGCGAACGTTTTTGTGAACATTTCTGATCTCCCTAGATGCCAACTGTTGACTTAAAAAGGTTCAAAACGTTGGTTTTGGAAGCTCGAAAAGTTTTGAAAAACGCTCGGCAAAGTTTCGGCGAAGATTTTTTTTTTTTGCGAACTTGCTTGGCTTCCAATCCAGGTTGGTGAAACGAAGGAAAGGAAGCCACAAAAGCAGAGAACGGCATTTATTATGACAGGGAAACTGATACGACTGGGAAAGATTTGCCTGAGCCCAAACTGGCTAGACTTCTCTCTTTCTAACTCACGAAGCAACAGCGAAAAAGAAAATTTTCATAATGACTCAAGCTTTCAAGCTTCTCGTCTTCTAGAATGGGACTGGAATGTGGGCTGGGATTGGGAAGGTTTGTTGAGCAGACTTTCTTACTCAAAACTTTCCCCAGCGAAAATCCGGTACGTTTTTAATGAAACCTAATTGCCATTTACCATCTTGCCCCCTTCCCCTCCATTTTCTCCCTATTCAAACTTTAGCAGCATGACCGGATGTGGATAAAGACTTGTATCTCTTTATATCCCCCCTCAAAAAGACGGGGTTCGGAACTGGCAACCCCCTTCCAAAAAGCCCTTCAAATCTCAATCCAACAATGAACAATAACTTGTCAATTGGGTAATTGTGGCTCCAGCGGGCTAAGTAATATTGCGTCGAAAATCCGTACAAATTTAGCTCTCCCAAAGTGAAGCAGACTCTCAAGCAGGAAGGAAAAGGTTTTGATGGAGAGTTTGACCCACATACCACAGCATCTCTCGCTACTTCTCTCTCTCTCTTCTCTCGCGAGAAGAAAAGTCTTGTCTTGCCCCACATCAGAATACCCATTCGCCTTTGGCCGAAACGGGCCAGTTTCAGCACCAAACAGCAGCCTTTGGACCGTTGGCTTAACGAAAGCTTTTTTTTTTTTTACCAAAGTGAAATAACGTAAAAAATTCGGAAATAAAATAAGAAAATAGCCAAGCCCAGTTGTGCTATAAGAAAGAGGCAAAAAGTTCCAAGTCAACCATGACAAGCCTATATGCTTCCTGTGTTCTGGCATACGAGTTTTGTTCGTCCTTTATGTCTCTCTTTCTCTTCTTTTCTTCCGTTCTGCTTCTTTTTGCTTTTCGTTCTCTCTTGGAAAGGCTTTCGGAATTTGTTTCCCAGTTTCCCGCACACGTATCTATAAACATACGCAGGCAGACACGCAGAGCGAATCCGGAGGGGAAAAAGAGGATGTAAGGATCAGGATGTGGAACAAGATTGTGTACTCGGTATATAGGGAACAGGGGAAGGAAGGAAAAAAAGGGGAGGGGGGGCAGACGAAAAATTCTCAGAAAGTCTACCGGCTTGACATTGCCCATTCACAAGGACTTGCTAACGAGCGATGTATCATGAGCCTCGTATAGGCGACTAAGAGACCTGTGCAACGTTTGCGATTTTACCGGAAAAATTATGTTAAATTTCGTCAAAATCTCCTGACAGTAATGTGAGAGAAAGTAATACATTTAGGATCTAGTCACTTTTTTCAACATAAATCTTTGAGAATGAAGAAAGTCGTGCGCACAGCCTAAGCCCAGAATTCGAACGCGGTACAGAAGTTCTACAGGCACTATGTGACAAATGTAGCAAATTTCAGCAAATTCTCTTGACAGTAAAGTAGGGAACTTTAATAGCTCTAGCTCTTTACTAGCTCCGGAGCTTAGCACTGTTTAAAAAATTTGTTAAATAAATTAGCAGAGTTGGAAATAATCTAGCACATCAGCCAAAAAACGCCATTTTGTGCAGTAAATCGTGCAGATGCAGTTTTGGGATCGCAAGATTCGCTGATTCTGCTCCACACTCATCATTCAGGTTCAATTTTAAGCTAAATATGGAAGAAACCCAAAAGCACGGTGCTTGAAATTCTATCTTTATAAGAAATTTTAAGAAAAAAATTCGTTTCTGACCATTATCTCGAGAATGTTCGTTCATAAACGTTTTGGGGGAAAGTATATCGCTACCGATAAGCCAGTCTGTAAAAAGGGAAAGAACAAAATCCTAGTTCCAGAGAATGTTCAGGACGGCAAATCTTAAAAATTTGGGTGCAGCCTCATTGAAGGGTCTCTGAGGTAATCAGGATTTCTCGGGACACGGTTGCGCGGAGACCGAAGCAGACTTAATAGGCCTACTGCAAGTGAAAAGGAGATGTGCGCAAGTGTATGGAAATCTCTTCGCCTTGATGAGGGCGGCGAAACCAGGAAACTGACAAGCACATGATGGATGACTTGAGCCTCGCCTACGCAACGAGCCCAACAAACGCAACAAGACATAAGACATACACACATGGAAGAAAGAGGCGTAGGAAATTTCTCGTAACTTCGGACTCAAAAACTTGTAGGCCTCTTTTTCCCCCCTTGGCTATTCCACATGACGTTATTCGTGTCAAGGCGAAAGATTAAGTCCTCGCTTACTTTTTCCTACCTCCCCATGTTTCCACATGTCTCAAGGTAATTTCCAAACCCCACATTTCCTACAAGTTACGTCGTCTCTTCAAAAGCTTAGAACTCCCCCGGAATGGGCAAAACTTCTTTTAAAAACGCAGCATTTAGAAACCTGGCGGATACGACCTTAAAGAAGGGGAGGTTAAGGGGAGAGGGAATTCTTTCTAAATATGGTTTACGGGCATAGGCCACCATGACGTACGTGAAATTCCAGCATATACCGTTAAGGCGTGCTACACAAGGGAGCCATGGGCCTAGGTTTGGGTGGGCTTGTCTGTACTGCCAAGCCAAAATTAAATAAATCCCAATTTGGACTTGGAAAAGTCTTGGAAAACTTTTACAGAAGCAAAAAGCAAGCATAAAAAGAATGGTTTGGTTAGTTGCTGCGCAGTTTTAAAACGACCTTGCTCCTTCGCCTTCCTTTGGAGCTTTCAAATATGTCCTCGTCTGGCCCCATCCGCGAGCCAAAATAGCTTCGATGGAGTCAATCGAGTTTCCACTGCTGCCAAAGCTGACAAAACTTAAAGTGATTCTTACCTGATGGTCGCTCAATTTCGCTCCCCGATGATTTTGGCGTTTGATTTTGGGACCAGGCGAGCAGCGATAGCACACAGGTGAGGAGGCGAAAGAGACGTCAGGAACGGCAAGTCCGGTCATGTTGGAGCGAGACGACACAACACACAACAAAATACGAGCATGGGGCGGGACCAAGACAGTTTCAAAATGGAGGCCAGCCGGGCTAAACAGCTGTACGCTGGGGCTTGGGCCCGGGCTAAACCACGTGGGCTTGCCAGTGCTCGTGGGGCTCGCGGCAACGCGAAAGAAACTTTAAGCGCTCCCTATGACGTCACCAGGGCCCTTTAACAACCTTGGGACGTCGTCTACGTCCCAACGCAAAAGAAAAGTTTCCTTGGGTAGCGACAAGCACTTCTGGCAGTATAAAAAAACTGCATAACTTCCTGGAAAAAAGCGACAAAAAAGCCAATAGCTTCATCTGCTTACTAACATTCCTCGTTTCCCGCGCATTTAGGAAATCCCGTCGCCCCCCACCCAAAATGCAACCATAAAACCGAATACGTATTCTCATCGCAAATTCAGTAGTTATCTCCCACTTTCGATAGGGAAGTCTGTACATTTTTTGTCCCTAACTGGCATAGTTATTTGAAGTAAGAGTTGATTATCTATCACGTTTTCTTTTCTTTCTCACACAATAGTTTCTAAGTAGACAGCTTACATAGACGATGCCACTGCCACGTGTGGACTCAATAGCAAAAAAGCGCAATACTATGGGCATAGTTTTTGTTTTTTTTACAATAGTTACCTGTAGCAGCTAGTAATTTAGTCAGGGGTAATTTTAAAAGACTAAGTTTCAAATTCTTAGCTGTCAGCCCCCTATAATTGTCACGCAAATGTCACGCAAATGTGACGCAAATCGCTTCTACAGAAAAACGTCACGTTCCTCCAGCGCAACAATGAAAGTCGCTACGTTGACGTGCATATACTGTTCTCTCCCTCTCTTTTACGGGAACAATCAAAACTAGAACGAGACCATTTACCAAAGCGAAAGAGGGAAGTGTATATGGGGTTGAAAAAAAGGGCACATGACAACCGTACAATAGTCCCACATCGTTAGACTAAATGTAAATAACCAATAACAATTAGCAGTAGGGAATCCGAGCCAGACATATGCAGACACGGGTTCCATAGTAAATTGGCACGAGTTACGTATAGATATCCAAGAGATGATATCCCTTTTGCACTAACTTAAGGTCATCAAGAATGCTCCTCCCAAACCCCGCCATTTTATTCTATTAATCTATTAATAACCGCATTTGAGACAACGATTTTTTCCGCGTGTAAAATTACTATTCTATGGGTTATTCTAATTCGGCGTCAAATTCGTTAAAATTATTTCGATCGTATCAAAAGATATTCTGTTGAGCTAATTGCACCTGACAGCTGCTTTTATTCTTTCACCTGAGTTCGTCCCGTGTCCCGTTCTGCACCCCCGCCCCCATCCCCCTTACCCCAAACCCAACGCCAACTGTGACACTGAGGGCATTTGCACCTGCCAACTAGAAAATAATGTGATTCCCTAACCAACACGGAAACAAAAGACCAAGATTAAGATATCTTGCGAAAAAAAAGGTTTCAGTACAACCCCAACACGTAACAACATAGGGTTCGAATTAACATCTGAATCAATTTGGGAAGGAATGGAAATATTTACCTTTAGTTCTGCAAACGGTATAAGAGGGGTTTAGGAACCTTTGCGGGACTGTCTTGAACCACCGTGCTGTAACTTTAATCTGACTTTGGGCCCAAGAATGCCAGGATCCGCATGCTTTATAAGGTCGCTGGACAGCCTTTAACCAACAAGGAGCCACCTACTCACAACACATAGTTGTTTGTAATTATGTAAATTAAGGTAGAGGAATGCGTTTATCAGGGGCCACGCCGCGATACGGCACTTCCGTTCAAGACTTTTTCCCCTCATAAACACATTCCGCGTTGGGCAAGTGTTGCATTTACAATACAGCGATCAAATAAAAGAAAAGGCATTTTGTTGCCCCCCCAAAACGCCTCCACAAACGCAAATGTGGGGGCAGTAATGGACGCATAACATAACCATGTATGGTTCGCAAAAGAAAACTGTTCCTATATCCCACTGTGAAAGTTATATTTACTTATCCCAGAGGCATGACGTTTTAAAAAAATTATTTGGGAATAAAAACGACCCCAGAATGGGGGAATCCTTTTGCTTGAAATACTGAAATCACACATGCAATGTTGGGTGCCGTTCATGGTCGTTTTCGAACTCGAGTTATTCTTCTCTTGAACGAACGAAACTCCAACCTCCCTCCCCCCGACACAGGAAAGCGGGTTAATGAGAGAATCCCGGAGGATAGTTACAAGTCGTAAACAAGGTCATTTCGAGTCTTGCCGAAGAAGAAGCATTCCAATGCCTCCATCACAGCCAATGCCACTTGGGAAACTTGGGAAAATTGTGGCCTGCCACAAGTTCTCAACATTGGGGCCACGGGAACTGGGTTCACGACCAAAAGCTGGAGCTTTGATCCCCACTTCCCTAAGTCCACCCTAACGATTCCGTGACTTTCAGTAAACAGAATCCAATGCAATATTTAGACCCCCATGTTTCAAATTAATTTCAAGACACTCAAAGTCGGCTAGCTGTTTCCTAACCCCCACAAAAAACTATTCGAAGGTCAGTTGCACTTGGAAAACGCGCCAAAACGGCACAAAATGGCCGCCGGAAGACTACGAACGGTTCAGTAGCAACGCTTTGGGACTTCATAACTGGAAAAAAATATCCATTTCATTCGAGAAAATGATACAAAACTACCGCTACTACATACTTAAATTCTAATAGTTCATAAAATCTTACATGAATAGTAATCCTGAGGTTTAAATTAAATTTCAAGAGTGAAAACTTGGTCCGACGAGCCTTGCGAAGATCAAAATGTTATATTTAACGTTCGTTCCAAGGAATGCGAGAAACAAAGCTCGAGTTTTAGTGGCATATTTGTTATATATCTGTCTAAGAAAGTATAGAGATAGAGAAGAAAACTTTTTATGATCCTAACCTTATCGATGTTTCTCAAAATTGTCGATACTGATACTAACCTAATCGCCCAAATGATTTGCTTTTACTATCGCACAAGCTCAAGACGTTCGATTTCCTCAGGAAATATGACTGGGAATTGAAATTTCCGCACCGCGGAAGCTTATTTTGCGTCTTCCGTTTCCGGCAGCGTCTTGACAAAGCTTGCAGTGTTCAACTCGATAAATCTCGGGCTTAGAAAGGCTAAATAGCGTCCGATTTTTTTCCAGCGAATGTAATTGGAAACTTAAAACTTGGCCGCAAAAGGTTCAGTGTTAGCATCGTGTTAAAGTTTCTCACGGTTATCCCCCCCTGCATTGAAGCGAATCCCTCTAATCTAGCTCCAATGATTCTGTTCACACAAACTCCATAATAATCCAACTTGGTTAAACCTTTCCCAAATCGTTCGCAAACTTGAATCCAGACCTGTTAGTGCCAGTCTAGAAGCTTCGTTTTCCCAACAATGAAATCTGAAATTCCACCCAGTCATGCGGTTCAGCAGGGTTCATGGAGGCCTAATAAACCAAAGAAAAAAAGGAAAAACATTCGATTTGTCTTTTTGCAGCGAGCATTTCTAGACGAGAAAAACCTGCCTGTCTATTCTTAACCTGACGGTTTGTACTCCCCAAAATGCTGAAATTAGCTGTCAGTCTTTGCTCCTCGACAAGAGTCGAGTCTCTCGTTTACTGGAAATGAATCGGACTAATGAGTGAAAACTTGATCAGTGGCGGCGGCGTTCGTACAATTGCTGTGTCATGAGCGCCATGTTACTACGGGGCACAGCTCAGAGCAGCTCGCACAGCTTAAGACATGGCAGATATACAGAAAATGTAAAGTTTTGGGCATTGAGGTCAGTGTCCAGACAGTCAGTCGTTTTCTTTCTCTCTTTAAAAGCTAACACTCGATAGTCGGGACTGTTCGCACTGTGTTGGAACGCTTTTGGCAAGCAAATGGCAGCACAGAACAGGCACCACCAAATTCCCCCAACCCCAAATGCAAAAAAAAAGGAATCCAACAGCTCATCACATTCCACGCACCTTTTTCGGCCCGGCCTGAATAAATCAAAAACCTCTCCACTCACTTTAGAAAACCCGGCATAGCTCCCTATGTTTCCCTTTTGGAACTGCGAGAACAATCCTTTGCGAGATCAACAAATCCTTTCACGCAAAAAAAAAAAAAATTTAAAGAAAAAGAAATTCGTGAAATACAATTAAACCAAGACGCAAAAATGTTAGACCTTCTCTTGTATTATGGATTTTAAGCTAGTTTTTGCAAGAGCTCAGGGCAAAGATAATGGCTATTTTCACTATTTCCCTTCCAGCCACCTGCCAAATCGCGTAAAAATGGAGCTTGTTATGGCCGGGGGAAAAAAATTTAAAAAATGGCGGAAGTCCATTGGTTCGAGTTTCAATCAATTTGCGCATGGCTAGTAGCCCATCTAGGGGCGTTTTTCTTCCGTGTTAGACTATATGGCACTGATTGCAAGGGAAGTGCAAAGCTCGAGGTTCGCATTAAAAAACAACAACTGGGGAACGCCATAGACACGCCCCTTGTAGGAATCTCGAGGGTCTTGAGGTCGCACTCTAGAATACATCATCTCGGGCATCTTACAGGTGCATCCCTATTTGGTGTCTGGAATGTCTCAAGTGGCAAGAATGTGGCCCGTCCAGATTGCCAAACAGGTACACACAAAATAACCTACTTCCTCCAAAAAAAAATACTTATGTAAAAAAAAAATCGACAAAAAGATAAGATTGTCATAACTTATAAACACAAAGTCATCACAGAACAATAACTGAAAAGAAAAAAATAAGTTTATTTTATTTTTTATTTAAAGCAATGAATGCCGGGTGCGAAAGGCTCCAACGCATTTTTTTGGCAGGCCTTTTTACTTGGCTGTGCTCTTAATTTTCGCTGTCTTACAAAGAGGAGAGGGGCGTTTCGAAGCACGTTAGCACCTCCATGAAAATTAAACCAAGCATGTGCCAGTTTCCCTGCCTAGGCTCGCTTCGTTCGCAGGGCCATTGCCTCCGTGCTGGTTGGCAGCTCATCGAGCCTTTTTTGTACAAGCCTCAGACTAGTAGTATAGTTATAGTCTCTCTTTCTCTCGCCAACATTGAAAAGGCCCGAGAAAACGATGGACGGAACAGATGTAACGGCTCTTGTGCATGCCATCACGTACTGGTTTTTGTCTTGTGGTGCCTTCCTATAACCAAAGCTTCTTGGGCTAATCAGCTTTTTCCGAAGAGGGTGGGGGGAGGGTAGGCGGGGAGGAAGAGGTAGGTCCAAGAAAGATCATCCACGTAAGGCGCTAAAAAAGACAAGACTTTTCGGACCTTGTGCTGACGGAGACTAGCTTCATGGAATGCTGTGTCAAGTCGCAAAAAGCAGACTAGAACCAACCATAGGGGAAATCCCCGTCATATCACATCACCCCCCCTTCCCCAATTTTGTGCCGCGTCTTGCTTCTGTTCTATGCGCCGCCACAACACACCAACATCCCATTTACATTCACAAAAAAGGGCATTTACCTTTTCTTACCTGTTTTAAGGTGGGAAGGTAGCGCAGACACATACATACATACCTACACATACCTACACACAAACACACAGAACATACAACATACGCCAGAAAACTCCTTTTTGCAGCCCTAACTTTGATGGCTGGGGCTCACACATAATATATACGGCGGGAAACTAGGGAAGAGAGAAGGAGAGGGTGAGAATTTGGCCAAAGGAATGCAGCCACACAGACAGCGACCCCAATCCTCCACAAGAAGAAGATTTTAATCCTTCCCATGCACTTCCTTGGGGGCTCCACGTTCAATTCATGTGCATAAACAAGAAAGCAAAGTACCGAAGTTTCACTTAAAGTCCAACTGAACAACACGCTCAACACTCACTTACAAAGCTGAACTGTTTGCAGGTTTAAAACACCACGGAATTAAACGTTTTAAGTGTTCATTTTAGGTGCGATTACATAGTATAATTTCAGAAATGAGCAAAAGTGATGTTTAACCGAAAATACACGAGACCATAAGTTCGCATTATTCTTACTTTGGTTATATGCTTTGTTATAGTTTAGAGCAACTAACTCTAATTCGTTGAGAATTGCTCCTACGTCCAAACGGGTAACAATGAAAAGCGGTTTAGAAGTAATCCTAGAAAAGATGTCCCCATCAACAAACCCAATATGATATTTCTGAAATACCAACAAAATGAGGTTTAATTTGTTCAATAGTATATTTCAACGCTAAAAGTTCCACAGATGAAAAAACTCAGCGACGAAAATTTGTACCGTTTTAGTGCTCATGAATGAAATGCCGCATTCTATTACATGCTGAAAGTTTCTTATTGACTTCATTACCTTACAAAGCAATTTAAATTTCTTATTCCTGAGATACTGCATTGCTGAAATCCTTGTATTGCTAACAAGACAATGAAATTTACCGCAAAAAAACAATCCTAGGTAATGCATTACTGTCAAAACTCGATAAAATCTGCGTCGAATTCTGGGAATCTGGGAACAGTGAAACGTTGAAACAAGATACAACTTAGGTAAGATTTTACACTCTCCAGTCTCAATCTGATGTTTCCAAAGTATCAACAAAGTGAAAACTATGTAGTTCAGTGATAAGATATTGTGACAATATATCATTGATTAATATGATGTCAGTGATTTGTCAGTGTAATATCAGTTTCTATAATCGGAAGTTTTTCGAACGAAATTCAAGTTCCGTGACAACACTTGACTAGAAATGCCGCATTATATACACTCGAAGTCAACTGTTAACTCGAATAATTTACAAAATGGCAACTACAACTCAGCAATGAGTAGATGTTGTATTGCTCTCGTCTGAATGGTAAATAGTGAAATCAAGCCTAAATAAGACGCTAAGCTGTCAAAACTCGACGTAAAGTTAGAATAAAATAAAAACTAAATACAGTTCAAGTTCAGTGGTAAAATCTTGTATTATTCCAAAGTAAGGACTGTAAACTGCTGCACAAAATCTAGACGTTCCAAGTACCTTAAAACAAAATAACCGGTGAAGTACTGTATTGCTCCATCCAAACCGCCAACAATGAAAGGTTGCATTCAAGAATTTACGAACCCTAGTTTGTTGTTTCTCAAACTACCACGTCTACCAAACAAAACGAAAGTCGAGTTTAGTGATAAAATTTTTATCGTTTCAATGTTCAAGAATAAAATGCCGCACTCGCCACGTTTAAACGAGTTTAACAATGATAAAAAAAATCCCACTTATTCTCTCCCAAATGGAAAATTTACTGCCCCGAACCCACAACCACATACAAACAATCCCCTGCCAACACAAATAAGGACTAGTAATGTACGATGTTTTAATAATAACAAAAATAATATTACTAAAAAATTCTTGTGATGTTTCAATTGTACTAATACAAAAAAGAAAATATCGGAAAAGTACGTAATTAAAAACTGTCAGAACCGAAATACTCCAAGTTTTCGAAGTTAATAATTGCACTTAGTTTCGGCATTGGGATTATTAACCTAATCCCACATCTAAACACATCATAACGACGAAGCCAATAATCGCTGTCCAGGATGCCAACGTCTCGTTGCCTCTGCAATGAAAATCAAACCAAACACAGTATTAGCAAAGTACAATTTAGCGAAGGGGAAAAGTTTGAGAATTTTCATCGGGTTTTGCACTGCAAAAGTACGAAAAGGTACCTAGGAAAACAAGCACAAAACGGAGAGCTCGATCAAGAAATTGCAGACAACATAGACAAGTAAGAGTTGAGAGATCTCCGTGGCCGTGGGTACTATTCAAGTCTCCCACGGGTAAAACTATTGAATAAAGCATGAGGCTCTCTCTGCCTGTGCGCTTTTGCTGTGTATAAGGTATACATGTATATATGTGTCAGCGAAATGCTTCACACAAGGTGTGCGACCCCCTCCATGCCACTTGGCTCTTTTATTTCACGTAGAAAACATGCATGGACCAATGCACCCAACTAAAAACCTAACCCTCGGCTCTTATATCACCTTTTCATCCGTTCCTGAAACCAGAAAGTGCATTTCGGTCCTGACAGCTAAATCTTTCCTTTTTTTACGTTCCCAAAATTCCCGCAAAAATTACAACGCAACTATTACTGTCTATTACAGAGCTGAGAAAAGTCAAAAGAAAGGGGCCCAAGCCCACCGAAATAGGCTTTTCAATCACTTTACACGTCAGTTCCGGCATTCTGAACCGAAAGACGTTCTAAAAATGGACACTAAAACCTAGTAGTACTAATAGTTCGGACTCCTAATTAGTCAAAAGCTCCCCCCCCCCCAGCTTCATAAACGGCAGACTTTACGAGTAAGAGGGACGCACAGCTGCAGGTTTTGTGCAAAAAGGAAATGGCGTATCATTTGCCCACGTGACACATGTGTCTGTTGTAGCGTGGAGTGCTAGACCGTATAGGCAATTGGAACAACCAGGGCTTACAAAAGAAGGGGATATGCGAAAAACAAACGAAAGAGAGGGTGGCTGTTAGCTCCGTGAAGACTCATTATCTTTTCCCTCAGCCAAAAACAAGCTCGGGAAAATGCCGATAAAATTAAAGCCACCCAAGCAACGTCCCCGTTAACCACATTCGCTGTGAGCACTTGTTTTCCTTTACCCATAGCTAAATAATAACCTCTACCCCAACCCCCCTCCAAGCTATTTCAATCAGTCAATAATTCCCTAGTGGAAACAGTTACCGCACGTTCTCAAAGGCCCAGCCCAGTTTTTCCCCACGACTTATTGCCAGCCCCGTAATTTACAATTCATTCCCAAACTCCTGAAAACTTCCGGTTCTCTTTTTGCGGAGCACACCAGAGTTCCCTCAGCGAAGTAAACGAATAAGGTGAAGCCACTTTTTGTAATAATCTTTTAGAAAAATAAATAATCATAATAATCCGCAACAAACAAAGGAGAAAGCAAGAAATAAAGCACATATTTACCTGGCACGAGATTCAGGAATGATATCATCTAATACGACGTAAATCATAGCCCCAGCTGCAAAGGCAAGTCCATATGGAAGTAAAGGTTCAGCATAGGACACAGCAGCAGCGCCTAATATGCCAGCAATAGGCTCAACCATCCCACTTAGTTGCCCATACCTGTGAATAAAATTCAGAAATTCACTTAAGATGCTCGCATAACACACAATTTTGACTCCGAAAGTGCGTCATACTTGCGTCTAAAAGACCACAAATTTTCCTACCACCCTTTTTTATTGAGTTATATCGAGTCCCGAAAAAAAGAACCCCAAAAAAGTGCGACCTTTCAATGTGCAAGCTTCCGCTCACACGACCTTAATAACCCGACGAATTAATCCGGGGTGAGTAGAGCATCTTCAAAGAGCAAAAAACAAGCTAGAAACAGTGCCATTCTTCGGTTAAAGACTTGTTCAGACAAGCCCGTGACCCAAGAATGAATACTTTCAGAACGTACAACCAGATAACCAAGGCAAAAAAAGTTCGCTTTTTTAACCTTGAGCTTTGGACAAGAATGAATTTTAGGTAAACGGGAGCACCTGAAGTCCCCCAAAAACGTTCGATTTTGATAGTTAACGCCAGGTTCACATGGCGCGCCACATACCAAACACTCATCCAAGAATGCCATTTCGGCGTGTGTTGGAAGGCTTTTTGCAAAACTCACCAGAAGCTTTTCCAAACCGAAAACCCCGCTCCACGTAAGGGCAAACTGACAGCTAGTCCTTCAGGGAAATTCTGGATGCCAATGCCAATGGCCAAATTCCTGCGAAAATAGAAAAGAAAAGCGTAGCGTCAAAACTTCTCTCGTAGCATTTTAGTTTCCCGTTACACTTGCATTTAAAAATTTGGCCGACGCTCTACCGCAAAAAAAAGTACAAAAAAAGATCCATGCGCTCATATTATCTTCACCACAAAAAGGTAAAGCCCAAAGCCATAATCACTGAGAAATGGAATGCGGTTCTTCTGTACGGACTATGCAAAAGTTCTTACCACCGCACAATTTCCACAACCTGAGGGCCTGCCCCAGAAAAATGAAAAAAAGGTGGAATTGGCAAAAGATAACGGCACATTCCAGGAAAGAACACGGATTCGCACGACGTGTAAAATTGAACAAAGTAATGTGTGCAAAAAACAATGCACACGTTTTCGCCATGTAAGGTTTTGGCAAAAAACCCTATTAGCCCTGTTCCTGTCTTACTTAGTCGCTTTTTTAAATTCTAGTTTTTAAAACGTCGTCCAATAGTCGAGTCAAATAAGCCCCCTCTCCCCCCTTTTTCCCACCTTTGAGAAGAGTTTGAGGGGAGTGTGTGTTTCTTCAGCCTTGGCAGGAGTCCCACGAAAAAAAGAACAAGAAGAAGAAAAAGCGACGTCTAGACGCTACACAGCGATCACAAGCGAGACCGACTTTGATAAGTATTCTGCTCAGCATGGATCCAGAATATATACCTTAGCATGAAACAGCCTCGACACGGAGCTAAATTAGGCCGGCATTGTCTCAATGGTTCTTGCCTAGGTTTGGGAGAGCCAAGCTTTACGACTCGCATTTCTGTGCAAAAATAATAATAAAAAACGACTGTTGCAAACTAGAAGAAATAAAGAAAAAGGTAACGGTGTCCACAATTGGCAATGGGGGACATTCTGTAGTGGAGATTACGGGGATTTTTTTTTTTGCGAAAAAGTAGCCGAAAAAGTTGGCAAATCACCCAGGTTTTGGGTTTCGGCTGGGAAATTTTTACCTCCACGAACCCAAAGCGGCTTTAGGAGGCTTTTTATATGTCTGTCTGGAGCGTAATTAGACTGTCTGCTGCTCCCTGGCTTTGGGGGAAGTAAGTTTGTAGAAGCCAAAAGCGAAGAGCTCACACTAGCCCTGTTCCAAAGCTCCCCGAATGCTTCGCTTTAACGGAAAACCACATGTGTGAGAACGCTTTATAGCCCTTTCCACATACGAACTCATAATGGCTAGGCAACAAAAAAGGCAGCAATTAGGTTTTTTGTTGTAAGAAAAAAATAAAAATTGAAAGGATTGAAAAAGTCTTAGAAGTTATACCTTAACCCACACTTGAGGTCATTACTTCTTCCAACAATGTTTCAAGTTCCGAAAAGGAAAGAAAACACTGTCGTCTTCTTTAACGCACGCCATTTATTACGCTAGGCATGAAACCACCTTTTAAGCTGGTATTTTTTTTTTCGGCTTGTGAGGTACTAAAATAGCTTTTCATGGCTTATAGTTTAACGTGACAGGACACGAGCTCAGGTTGGGGCTTTTTTAATGATGTGAACTCATGGACTTGGAAATAAATGCTTGGTTAATAAAAACCTACAATGGTGGATATCTTTGTTTTAAATTCATTCGTCAAGCGATGCTAGTTCAAACCTTGCCTGACCATTAACCCTTTATGCGGCTGTTAATCAATCCTTTCTTAAAAAAAAAAAAAGTGCTCATAAGAAAATGGAAGATTACACGTCGATTCCAAACCTGATTTGCTTTCTATACGCTTTAATACTCTAATAAAAAGACGTGTAAAGTGAAAACACTCCTCACAAACTCATTACAAGTCATTTATATGCAGTTAACTTAACAAAAGTTAGGAAATTAACTGTTACCTGGCACTTTCAAAGGTGGCGCTGGAAGATTTTCCAATCGCACCAAAACCAACGCCGACTGCTAGACCCTCTGGTGATAAAACAAGGAATTAGATAAAAGTTCATTTTAGGAAAAAAAGATTCGAATATTTTATGTTTGCAATGTGGCGATGTTTGTGGTGACGATTTCGTAATCTTACCTGGAATATTATGTACAGTAATTGCTACGATTAGCAAAAGAATTCTTCTCCACCGTTCCTCATTTTCTTTGGCTTGCGACGATGAAATGGAATGTGAATTCGGAGTGGCAAGGTTTGTATTGAGCTCTGTAGATTTTTCATTGTTGCTGTGATGTGCTTTTCTACGAGCCAAGTTCCCGTTTTTTGATAACGTATAGCCTAACAAAATAGCTTAATTAAAAAGTTGTTCAAAACTTTCTAACCGAACTTCCAGAATTTTCAATAAGATGGAAAAAAGATACTAAGATAAGCTTTGGGGTTTATACCTTCTTCGAGATCGTTAGCTTCAGTATCATAGCCTTCTTTGGCAAATTTGGGTTCGTGTCGTAAGGCTAAGGCAATGTTTGCTGAGGAAGCGCCAATCTGGAGGTTTTGCATGAGTAAATCCGTCATATAGACGAAGAAGGCTCCCAGGATGAAGCCAAAAGCCACTGGAATGTAGGCGTATTCTCCCTGGGAGCCATACAGGCCTGAATCTTCGGCAGTTTCAATTGCAGGAGCTAAAAGCGACCAGTAAGAAGCTGCCAGCATTACTCCAGCCGCAAAACCTAAGCTGCCATCCAGAACTTTTCTCTGAAAACAACCAAAATTACCTTCTTGTGCCTATCACTTAAACTAGATTAGATTACTTGAGTTCCATGGAAAAATATCACGAGTCCGGCTCCAGCAGCGGTCATTCCCCATGTAAAAAGCGTGCCTAAACTGGCTTGCAACACCGGACTAGCATTAGGAATCATTTTATGGTAAAAATTACGTCTAGTCGGCCAATAAAAGCCCTATTTTCTCACATTAAGTTTCACTAATCCGACCTCGCTCACCAAAAGAGCTTCGTAACCCCTATGTTTACGTCGTTAAAAGCGTGATAAGCGTGGGAACCCAACAGATGGCACAGGCGACGTGTTCCCGGTCCAATAAATTTAATTCTTGTTAATGAAAAAGCGGCATTACTATTCAATTTCACCAACTATCAGCTAAACCATGGCTAAACCAATAGGTTTGCTTTTCGCCTAAGGACGGTTTACATCCAACCACTTTACAAATATGTTACGCTATTTTATCTTATTTTTGTTAAGAAAATCCAAGTGGCGAAGTTTGCAAAGTTGAGGTAAACGAGCGTTATATTCTGAGATCGTACAACAAAATTTAAAAGACTAGAAACCATTTTTCTCTTTTCTTATTACATATTAATATATTATACTGGGCTTTGTCTGTCATTTTGTTCATAATTTGTCCCTTTCGCAGAAATTCGTCCATTACTGTTCACAGGGTCATTTTTGGAAGTTTCTAGCACTGGAACGGAATTTCTTGGGTTCAGTATAGAAATTTCATTGTCGGGAGGACTGAGGCAAATAGTTGGAGCGAAGGTCGTGGTGGAATACGGGTCTCTCTGCCCGTTTTTGTCTTTTGGTTCTTTATCACGCAGTTTCCGGTTGATGAGCTTGGCGCCTTGCGCCTGCGCAGAGAAGGCTATGGCTTCCAGCAAGGAAGTTGTACTCATTTTGTTTGGATCTCGCCGCGGAAGTCTTCTTAAGGCTTTGTTTTGTTGAGGAGGTTCTTCTTTGGTTTGGGGTAAGAGGTGCTGCATCTCCCCTGCTGACGTCATCGAATCCGCTGCGTCCATACAAGGACAGGAATTGCGCTTGACATTCAGGCGATTGTAACTGATAGCCGTGTTCAGCGGAGGATGAGAAGGGGAAGACGCTGCTGACACGGAGACAGTTACCGGATGATGTGACATCACGGACCTGTTAGCCGCTGTAACATTTGTGTTGTCATCAGCGGGGAAGCCCTGATTAGCGAAACGAAGCTTCTTGGGCGAATCTAAGCTGACAGTACGACCCAAATCCAGTCGAGTATTCTTCAGAGAGCTCCGCGGACCGCAATTACGTTGAACGAAGCCTTCAAAGCCCAAAATGGGCTCGAAGTTTTCGTTTATACGGACTCGTTTGGGGTTCTGACTCCGCGCAAGCTGTAATTCTGCCGTCTCCCCATTGAGCCAGTATGTCAGTACGTCCCCTTTACCTTTCATCTTCACCAAACCACGCTCTTCTAACTGATAACCCCCCAGCTTCTCTAAAATCTTCTGGCAAGTAAAGCTGCAATGGATTTTTAAAGCTAGAAATATAGAAAAAATTAAGTTTGAGACTTCTTTTAAAAAAGTTAGAATAAACTTACGCAAGCCAGTTGATTCCATGCGAGAAGCGGTGTTGACAGTATCGCCAAATAAGCAATACCGAGGCATCTTTAATCCCACCACTCCCGCACAAACTGGTCCTAAGAACAGAAAGAAAATGCCATAATAAGAATAAACTGAGAAATAACACGTAAAAATATCTCCGGAGAATAATACGAAATTAAGAGGAAGAAAGAGCGACAATAACAGAGAACAAGCAGACATATAACAGAAATTTAACAGGAACAATAATAGAAAATTAAGAAGAAGAATAACAGAAATTTCGTTTAAGAAAATTACTAGTTCCCTACGAAAAACAATCGTGAAGATATGTAAGATTTCCTTTGTAAAAAAAGAAAGGACATATTGCTTGTATTGTAAAAAAAAATAATCTAAGAACAGAACGATATACGAAAATTTAACAAAAATTCTACGCTGAATGTTGATTCTGAGGCTGGGAAACCGTTTCTGGAGATATATTTTACGAGGTACTGTGCAAGCTGTATGCCAGGAAGCTTTCACCTTACCGGAATGGATGCCTATTCGTAGTTTTAATGTATCTTGGGGTCTGTGTCGTATCTTGAAGGCCATGACGGCCCTCAATAAGCTAAGAGACATGGAAGCAATTTCCGCTGCATGCTGATCTCCATTACGTATCGGCAGTCCGCTGACGACCATGTAGGCATCTCCAATGGTTTCCACTTTATATACGTCGTAGTTCTCGATTATCGAGTCGAAGCAGGTATAAAGATCGTTGAGGAAATTGACAATCTATGATAAAACGTTTAGGTCTCTTTCCCTTGTTTTTTTAAGAGAAGGAGAAAAGATAAAAATACACTCGGAAATCCTTTATACCTCTAAGGCAGTCGATTCAGCTGACATGGCTGTAAAGCCAACGATGTCGCTAAAATATATCGTGACGCAGTCAAAACTTTCTGCTTCCACTTTATGACCTCGTTTCAGCTGCTCGGCTACGTAGCGTGGAAGCATTTCGTATAATAAGGCCTCTGTTTTTAATTGACACAATAACTTTGATGGTGACTGAAGTTTGAGGGGAAAAACTTTATGATGTTACCAGTTTTCTTCTTTTCTTCAGTCAGTTGCTCTGTGCGCTCGTCTACCAACGCTTCCAAATTGTTGGCATATTTCTCCATCATGGCCATCATGTTGTCTAGGATATTAGGTCGCCTGAATGACCCATTGTTAACAGCCCGTAATCGTTAAGTTACACAATAGTCGGTAAATAAAACTCACAAGCCTTTCCGCATGGGTCGCAATTTGGAACGCAGCGATTTAAAATCTGGACGATCTTCCGGTGATTCAGACCAACATTCCCTCAACACTAACCGGACGCAGTCGAAACAGTTGTCTAGCAGCTCAATCTGTGGCCTAATGGTGCGAGAATTGAGGAATAACTATAAACAACGTGTCGCTTTAAAACGCTTTAAAACGCTTGGAGCGCTTTTTCGCAAAATATTCATACTTCTTCAAAATATTTCAAAATTTCTTTAGGAAATTCAACAATTTTCTTTTAAACTTTTAAATGCTTCTTTGGATTGTAAATTTTTTCCTTTAAATATTCGAAAGTTTATGGAATACTTAACAACTCTGATAAATATTCAACACTTCTATGAAACGTTCAATATTTCCATGAAAATGCAGCAATTCTTACTAAACGTTCAATAGTTCTTTGACACATGCACTGTTCCTTCGAAAATAACAACTCTCTGTTAAATATTCCATATTTCTTTAAAGATATTCGACGTTCTCACGCAAATATTAAAAATTTCTGGTAAATATTTATAGAATTCCAATCGCACTCATTCCAAGATTCTTTTTGGCCGTTTCCCCTCAGTTACGTCCAAGTACGTTTTTTCCCAACTGCTTTCACTGTTAACCGTGAGGGGAAATTTCCTTTCCGTGCAGAAATTTGCTTTATGTTTTACGATGCGATGGGAGCAATTGTCTGAACTTGAAAGGACCTAAACGTTTTCATAAAGGGTTATATTAGTTGTACCTGAAAGGTGGCTGGAGCGTAGGGTAGGCTTTGACTTTCAGTAAAATTTCTTCAGTTGTCATAGCAATAGAGCCAAATGGTCCTGACCTGCTGTGGATCTCGTAGAGGATCATGGCGAAACTGTAAACGTCTCCTTTCTGAGTCCCATGCGAAGGCGGATCCAGATCTCTCAATAACTCGGGCGCATGGTACAACAGATCTATTCAAAAAAGTAGAAGTCACACCTCCTTTTTCCAAAATTCATCCCCCCTCCCAGGAAAAATGCCTCCCCAACAAAGATATTTCATCTTTGTGAACGAACCTTGCAAAAGTTTCTGTTGTGCAATTTCATCCTTGGGTTCTTCCACACCAGCCTTGAAACCATGAAGGCCGTAATCACCAATTTTGAGCATCCAACGACTGTCAACAAGACAATTGCAGGACTTGAGCTTCCCATGGGATCGGATTGACGATTCGTGGAGATAAATCATCCCCTATTACCATAAAAACAACAGATTTAAAAAAAAAATGGAATTAGACTTGTAAAAGAGAATGGAAAACAAAACAATAAGATGGGAATAAATTGTACCCGAATGACGTCCCCGACAAGAGAAGCGATATACATGTTATCCAACTTGACGTCTTCGTTGTGCAAAATATCTTTGAGGCTCCCTCTGGTACAATATTCCGTAATGATGCAAATATTAGGCGGATCCACGCAAGCTCCGATAAAAGCGACCAAATTTTCGTGACGCAAATCTCGCATCTATAGCACAGAATAGAACGTTACAAAAAAACGAAAAAAAGAATTTGAATAAGTACCGTTTTCAATTCCTTTTTCATTTCACGAGTCAAGTCGACGTACTTCTTGTTGACGCGCTTGACTGCAAAAATGCGACCTCGGTAGACGCCAATTTGGCTATAAATGGCAGAGTAGCGAAAATCGGCATCTGGATTCGAGCTTAAGGAGACCTGACTCGTTCTAAGTAATGGATGACTGCTCTGAAAAGGCCACGAAAGGGAAACAGGGTGGTTTGAAATATGTTGAAAAAAAAATTGCAAGGAATTGAATTACTCGCATCATTTTGGAAGACGTTTGAGCGTTGGAGTTGGCTACGGTGGGCATTTCGGGGATTTGAAGATCTTTGTAGTCGATTTTCCATAAGAGTGAATCCAGTTCTTGTTCATAGCGCCAATTCCGGTACACGGCAAGAATTACGAGGCCCAGGAGAAAGAGTAAACCGCCCACGACCGCCCCGGCGATCTCTGCTGTATATGCTGGAAAGGCAAACATCACTTAGTTTACAATACGATTTAAAAAAAAATAAAAATACAGATGCACAAGTCGCCGCGGAAGCCGCAAGGGGGCTCGTCTACTGGTACTTGTCCACCAGTCCAAACAATTGTTGAGTTAACCCGCAATTCCTAGGAGAAAAATTGGAAATTTTTACACGCTTTTCAATTATCGAAGCATACAATCTTCGGAAAGAATCTAAAGCATTCTTCAGTCGATAATTATTTCGTCAATGCCGTATTCGTCTATCTATGATATCTACTTTTAACGTGTATCTTTCAATTCTTGCACAGAAATATTTTCAGTAATATCCCCTTCACTAAATGCGAAAGAAATATAACAAAAATCTATTGTTCTACTAATTGAACTAAAGACTTATTGTAATTGTAAGGCTTTATTCATAGATAAATCTAAGTCCCAAACATGATCTATCTTATTGATCTTATCTATTGATCTAACTATCGAGCTACTGGAATCAAATTAATTCGGTCTAATGGAACCAAATTGATTCAATCTATGGATCGAATTATTTTGATTTTATGTGTTGATCTTGTTGATAAATCTACCAGAAAGAAAAATTAATAAGAATATTTCGCAATATTAGTTCATACCGACAAAGACTGCGCAACAATGAATTTGTTATAGTTTGTACCGTCGATAGTCTCAATCCTTGATTAGAAAGTGAGAGAGAGAGAGAGAAACGCAACGCCTCTTTGTTCTTTTTCGCGCCCAAAATAAAGCCATTTTGTGATTTTTCTCTCTCAGCTCTGCTGATAGCTGCAAAAGCACCCGAATAGAACAGCTCGACTTACAGGCAACTTGGAGTGGTTTTCAGCCAGCTGGAAAACGCCGATAGGATACAGTCCATAGTCATAAGGAGACGTGTGATGAGGTTGGCGAGCAATTAACGTGTAATTGCCTTGTGCATCTCCATCTTCATCCATGTACACCACATACCTTTACGACCCATGGAGTAAAATCAAATACAATACGGCAAAATTAACAAAATGACCAAATAGAGGATTAAGTAAAATACATACGTTCCTTCATGCTCTACTTAACTCAAGGGACCAAAATGGTCCCATGTTTACGTACATATCGAGTTATAACTCACCCCATCGCGCTTCTGTACGTTCTGTCCTTCATTCGTTCGATAATGGTAATCCCATCCAGTGGATCTCCTCCGCTATTGAGCACGTCCCTTAACGCGTAAGCATAAAGCATCACGGCATCGTACAAATATGCAGCTTCGGCTCGAATCTGATCGAAAATTGTCCAAATGTCAAAGTACTTGAACAGGGAGCTGGAAAAGATAGAAAGGAAGTTGAAAACTATATTTGTTTACCGTTTTGACCGCTCCAAACACCGTCAAGGGATTAGGGAAATTGAAAGGCGGCTTTTCCATATACTCGTTTACATCAACAGTGAAATTGTCAAAATCGACGGGCGGAGATCCGACCACTCCAATGTAGTTTTTGTATGCCCGTTGTACTTTGTCGTCTGGTTGGTTTTTGAGCAATCCTCGTAAATATTTATCCGGGTTCTCGGCATCATAACGCTCGATATCCACGCCTACCACAAAGTACTCGCCTGTTTGAGAAAATACATACTTGTTACTTATTGCTTCCTGTCAAACATGTAATGGAACACCGACACTTCTCTTTCAAGAATTCCGCACTCGATACATCGTCCAGAAAAAAAGAAAGAATGACAAAAATTTGGGAATTTACTAAGCGAAGTAAGTTGAATACTTTCCGCCTCTTTTTTTATTAATAAGAATTTGTTGGTATAAATGAAGAGAATTTTGGCTACAGTTCAAAGGAAAGTTGGCGGTGCCTCCTTAAATTACGGGTTAGGAAGAGCTGAAGCGTTAGTGGCGCATTAGGAAAAAGGTTAGACTCGTGTCGTTTTTGTGTGTGTACTTATTTATATACCATGTAATGTGAAAAAAGGGGGATGGGAGGGATAAGGGGTTAACAGATGAGGGATGATGATGGTTAGTGATGGACCTTTAAGCAATCGAAGGATCGCGTATAAGCAAGCTGTGGTGTTGCATTTGTTTTACCTTTGTCGAAAAGCTTACGGTCTTCCATTGCGACCAGTAGTCCGATATGCTCGTAGTAATGGCCCAAGACGACGTAAACTAGCGAAGCACAAAGAGAGAAAATGTTCGTGTTAACAAGAAATTTTTAGCAGACTGCGTTATGACACACAACGCCTAAACAGCACGAGACAAATTCCGATCCGTGAATGTTTCAAGGAAATCGAAGGATTTTTCGGGTTTTCGGGTGTGGAACAGATTGTCTGGGGGAAAAACGAACGTTTTTTAGGGAAAGTTTCACTTTGCCTGCACGCCAGGGAGTTGTATGGGAAGCAAACGAACGATTTACTTGTTCAGTATAGCATACAGGTAAAGAAACTCCAAGATTTTTGTGGGTTAACGAGTCCTAAAACGAAATCCTAGGTTTCTGAACCCGCTATAGATTAACATTTTGTAGGTCTAAAAGAAAACGAACATCTTGGGTATATCGGAAGCTCAACCTGGCCACTTGGGAGACAAGCAAAAACGAACGTCGTAAAGAAAACTAACGCACAGCTGGGATAATAGAGGGTTTCCACTACATCCTAGCAATTTGTTCCTTTTTAAAGAATCGAAGGTTTTGTAGCCAGCCGGCCAAACCAAAAGAATATAAAGTTGCTGGGTCGTAAAGCATAATTGATGACCCTTGGCATATGCAAAGGTTATTCTATTGATGCAATATGCGGTTTCCGGATCGTCGAGATGCTGGCATAGCAACTCAATGAAATCGAACTTTTTTTTAGTGACCAACCAGCAGTGAACCAGTGAAGTAGACAGAGAGTAGTCTACTAAGAAGTCATGGCAAGAAAAATCGAACGTTTTTTGGGGCTTGATGTTGACGTGTAGACGCTTTTAACACTATACCTTAAAGGGTAGAAAATCGAACTTATTTGCGTCGTGTCTTTATCTAACGGATGTAACTCTTTAGTACGGGGCTTGGTACGGGGTTTAAGAAAATACAGAAACGCAAAGTAAATACGGCGGCTAGACAAGAAAGGTCTGGCAGTTTTTTTCATTGTTGAGTCTATGTCATAGTTGGGTGGAAATGGCACATTTTTACCATTTGGCAGTTAGGTCACGATTTGGGTTCTCATATAAATGCCAAGTCAGAGTTAGGGAATTGACTTACTGCGAATGTCTTGGTAAGTTTCGTCTACAATGGATTGGAAAGGGTTGTCCAAATATCCGTGGTGATAAGTCAAGTTCCAAGACTTCTTGAACTTGACTTGGATGTCGGCTTCTTTCAGTGTTGACGTAATTGTCGCCGCAATCTAAGTTTAAATATCTGTAATGAGGTTTGGGAAGCTTTTAAGCGAACAAAACAACTCAACAAAGGGTTCTACCGTGCTGTACTCCTCGTCTTCCGAGTTTTTGTAAAAAAACGCGACTTTCTTCCAGCCAAAGTGAAGAAGGACGGAAGCTACTGACTTGGAAATCTGTGTGTCCGGAGGTCGCGTACGTGCGAACGTTGGGAAGAACTTCTTGTTCGACGTTTCGTAATGAGTACAGAACTGTAAAAGACAAAAAAAAGAGAACTCGGATGTTTTACTCCATTCTCACCTTCATTTATCCTCGTCTGGAATCTTAAGTGCCTTTCTATTTTAACACAATACAAAAATTACTATGCTAATTAGATAAGACCAGACGTTATTGGATAAAATCAGGTAACTATCGCTACAGTAACTTTTGCTTCAAAAGAAGAGCAACCTAAATAAGATTGTGCAAAATAGATAGCTAAATTGTAGCCACCCAGTTAACCTTGAACATTTGACAACATTGAAAACCCGAAGCATTAATATCAAACGGTAAGCCTATTTTCACTTTTATATAAATGAAGACAACACAAGAGAATCGCATTTACTCAAGCACAGTTGATTTGACACCGCCCTAAACTGTAACCTTCAAACAACCTTGAAAGTTGACAATAGTGAAAAATCGAAAAGAGCAAAAGGAAAGCGTTGGAAAATATTTTCATTGTTGCATTGTTAAGGCTGAGTATAATCGATACACTAAAGCAACTTGAATCAACATACGATAAGAAGTAACTTCTTTTGTGATGGAAATTTCTGAAGGAAAACGAGGATCTTGGCTATAACTGATATAGACAGTAAAGTCCCTTTACAAGGTTTCTGGCCAATGCTTAACATATTTCCTTACTGAATCAAAAACCTCGGAAAAGAACGCTACTAGTTCCCAGCTGACCAGACAAGCTTTCTGGGAGTTTATGGCGGTAATGGAACGCCACTTCTGAGCCAAAAAATAAATTTGGAGCTTCACTAAAGCTTTTACGCATATACCCTCAGTTTCATCGCAGATTCGTCACTTTTTTTCTCTCTTCCTGGTGGCAAAGTGATAAGAAAAATGTCTTCACATTCAAGAAAAAAAACGTTTTACTACGCCGTTTATGTGCCATAAGCTTTTAGTGCACGCTATCGATGATGAGCTAAAGATGCTGAACGAGTCAGAAAAAAAATCCGAGCTTACGTAGGAAATCATGGGAAGCTGGAAAGCAGCCGCCATCCGGGCCTCAGTGACACACGTTTCTTGCGGACCGATGTAGGCCGACACGTTGCGCGTCCAAAGGCGGGCTGTTTGTAGAATAGACTCTGTTTCTTCGCCGTACGTCTCCGCTACCTCAAAATCCAACTCGTGACCGCCTGGCAGTATTCCCAGTTTCTTTACCTCGTTGACAGCCAAGGAAATGGCACCTGGGTATCGAAGACATGTCCAATTAGAGACTACGCTCGTAATCGTACAGATTGTGAATGGAGGATTGACACAGAAGTGAAGACATATGACGCACTCACCCGAGATGGAAAGTCCAGGACGAGGGTACTCCTTGTCCCAAGGACGACGCAAGGTCCCTGTAATGTAACCCAGGGTGAATACTTCAGGCTGGACGGCTGGTAACTGACGTAGTTGCAGTAAATAAGTTGTCCAGACAAGTGTGTAGTACCACTGAGGGCGTGGGAGCAACATTGTGTTATTTTTCTCCTCCCCAAGTTGTTCACATGTTGTTCAAGTGGTTAAAAACTTGTCGCCGCCTTCCGCCACTTGAGTTATTGGGATCACTGGAATTTTTTTTCTGGGTACTATATGGAATTAGAAATAAGACAAGACAAGATAGAAGGACGTTAGAATTTTGTTTTGGCACCAGATTTGAAAAAGGCTTAGATCTCCGTCATAAAAACTCTTTCTGTTTTAAGCTCAGCTATTTTTAGCGAAGAGTTTAGTCCAAAAATTACACTGCTGGTGAAGGAGACTGCGTTTGTTGACATGACCCGACAAGCTATAAGTCTAGACATGTGCTTCTTGTTCCATAAGTAAAAGGATCAAATCTTTTCGAGAGATTCAATAGAGAATTAAGGGCGACGTTTTTACTCTGTCTTTTAATTACAAGCAGGGATATGAAGCCATACAGAGAGCATTCTGAGAGCAGATGAGAAGGTTTTCGAGGGCCAACGTTCTTTTTTTCAATGTTGACGCCATCTTTTTGTCTCGTTTTCTTTAACAGTTTCCCTTCCCACAAGTCGGTTCATATGGTCCGAGGTGTCGTTAAAATGACTTGCGGGTAGACTTACAAGCTTAGATACTAAACCCTAAGCGATGACGTCATCACGTATTCGATTAGTCTCAATTTGGATTTGAAGGGGCTTACATGGTCCGATCCCCGGTTGAAAATCCCCGATGAATTTACAAGTTGTTCTAAAGTATAATAATTAATGTTGGTGGTTAATGTAAATTTTACCATGTGACGTCACAACGAAATATTTCATTTCTATATGCCAATTTGCTGTGTGGACAGTTGTTTAGTACACAAGGGTGTCTTAGAATATTTGTAAAAGATATTACGTGTACTTTTGTCAAATACAAATATAGTAATATTAAGTTCCGATTAATATTAAGTTAAGATCAATATATATATATATATATATATATATATATATATATATATATAGTTAAATTAACTGCTATCGATGTGTTGTCGACGAAGCTATCAATATCCAGACGCAGTTTTGAAGTTGACCTTCCCCGTGTTTGAATGTGATTTAGCTCAGAATTGTTTACCTTAATTGAATCTTTTATCTTAGCAAAAGTGAACTGGTGTCGAAACGGTGGCTTACGAGCAGCTAAAATGGAACGTTTATTGTGACTTCATTTTCCAGATGGCAATTTACGTTTTAAAAAATTTACGAAACATACGTTTTAAAACAGGTTAATTTACGAGTTTGTTTAAACCTGTCCTTTTAACGAAAAATGGATCGTGTGTACTTGCGTCAAACAGCTCTTTTTTTTATCTTAAACTAGAAGCCCGTGTGATACCTCATTAGATGGCTCTTTTTTACCATATTTTTGACCTGCAGGGAAGCTTACATAGTCTTTCAAGGGAAAAAGCTTTTTCGCCTCGATAAGTTCATTGCAGCTCTTCAGGGACACTATGAGACTACCATAATGAAAAGCCGAAACTCACGGAGAGGTCACTCACATCCACATCCCACAGCCTGCTGGCGTTAATTAACTTTGTACGTCGCTTTCCCCAGCGCTATGCCGCATCATATGGAGCCCTGGCTCTCTTTTTGTGTCACAACGCTTGTAAGTGCTCTCAGGATCTTGCCTATATCGGAGATTGGGATCTCTTTCCTTCCCTTTCTGTTCGGTATATAGACTTCGGACTTGTTTGGGTAGTTTCGGCATTGTTGCTGATAAAAATCTGGGTTACGGACCACACGACTGTGTTTGGTCGCGAGCTAATAGCTCTCTGCTCTGCATGATAATATGCGGGGGGTAATGCCGAACCAGTGAACCTCCAACAACGTTTTTCGTTGTCCTTTCATGCCCTTATAATTCGCCCGAGCAGCTCATGTAGCACGTGAGGGGACGTGTGCTCCATTCCCCATTAAAACAATGGGATGTGGGCTTAGTCGAGTGCCCCATAAATTGTCTTAATCCCCTTTATAGACTTGCGGGTACCACTATGTTAGATAAAAACAAATACACATATACGTATTTTTACAGAAGATCGCTCCTTTGTCAACAGGTGTTTGCCACACACCTGATAAAGGGTCGCCGACACAGGTTTTCGGAACTTGCCGAAACATTCTCCAAGCACGAACTTTCCGAAGTACTTTCAAGTACTTTTCTGTGTGACTTCCCGTCATGACTTAAAGCAGCAGATTTTCGCGAAATAATGGGGTGTAATCCAAAGTTGGACTAACACGGGTGCAAAAAGAAATGGGCTGCAACCCGTAAAGCTGTTCCCAAGTTCGCGAATGGATTAGCAACAAGTTTTTTCTTTTTACCTGAAGCAGGAATCCCCGTAGCCGAGAAAACTTTCGCTCAGGCCAAGTTTATCAATAAACTAAGTTACTTTCGTAGAGTTTCAGGTTCAAATGTCACGACTTTTCAAGTTTTCTGCAATTTGTACACTTTTGTAAACTTGACTTCGTAAACTATGCTTTGGGAATATTTTGATTCCCAAACATTTGACTTCCTTTTCTTCACGCTTGCTTGAAAGTTCGAATCAGGTTTTCGACCTTATTTTCACGTATTTTAGCCTATCGTCACGTGTTTTCGAACTTTTTGAGAAGTTGAACGAGAAAATTAATTTGTGGTACAGAAATTGCGCAAATAAAATGGTGAGAAATTTTCACCAATTTCGACCTCCGAGCAAGTAATACAAGATCAATCCATTCGGGGAAGTCACACGACGGCACCAAAGCGAGTATATAGTATCTAGCTTGTGTTGTGTATATTGTTGCCAGCGCGACTGGTGCAGTAATACTGCTGCCATAGGGTCCTCCCTCGCTATAACCTAGGCTCATTTTTCGAAGCTTTTTGGGGGTCCCGGGTTCTATATTTCTGTCGTTGGATGGACTTGCGTAGTTCCAGAAGAAGGCTCAAACGCCCTCCAGGCCTTTTTGATGGTACTAAAATGTGTGGAATGTGTGGGACTGGGGAATGTCTTTGATGAATGCCTAAAGACTAGCAACAATTAAATCCTTAATCAGGTCATGCGGGATGAAGCTCGTGGAGAAGGGAAATCAGGATATCATGTCGTCTCCCTCCCTCTATCTATCTATCTATCTATTCCGTTGGCGGTATTTGCTGCGCTTAATTGAGTTTCTGTGCTATCCTCTGTTTCGTACGTCGTGCGTTCTAAATAGTTCTCTGGGCAAAGGGGTGAAAACGTGACGAATGATCAAAGCAAAGAGCATTGGATCAGAATTGCAGACATGGATTAGAGGGGAATTAGGTAAGGGTTTCATTGGTTTCGTACTCTAATTCAAAGCTTTAGCTTTTGCGTGACAATGAATATAATGCGATTGAAGTGCAGTATAGGAAGTAATTTTCGATGAATTTTTAACTAAACTTAGCTACAAATTTGATTTAAAAATTGCCAATCAAAACATTGCATTTAAGACACTAGTGTACTCTATGATTGCTTTTTTAGATTAGGGTAGTGGATTAATCCGAAGACTTTCTATTACCCTCGGGTTACAAAACTTCAATTAAGCTAATTGTAGAGAATCTGTTCCTATCTCGCGGGGCTTGGTAAGTGGGTTATGGGCAGAAAAAAAACCCCGATGCTCTCCGAAGCCTATGCCCATCGGAAAAGAATTCGTTTGTGTTTACAATGTTTCGACTAATAAAAAGCATATAAAGGAAAACGGAGAGAACATGATCTAATACTGTAGAACTGTATTGCATCTAATGAGCTCACTCCATTTGTTCGAAGTACTTTGCTGTTACAAGAGATGTAAGCAATGAAAGAAGGGCAAAAGGCGACAGCCTACGCCCAATAAATTGTTAAAAAAAAAAATGAGCTCAGAATAGCTACGGATGAACCTTTTCTACACTTACCATGCCATTTCGGTCGTGTATGGCTAAATTGGGGCTTGGTATGTTTTTTGGCGCCATTTTGCACTTTCGTGCCATTTAGCCGATTCACGGAAGAAATTCCAACAACGGAACAATGCTATAAATGAAAAGAGGAAATTATGCATTGACAAATGAACATGAGATATTGAGTCTTACCCGAGCTTTTGGGTTTACGGTGTGTTTTATAATGGAACTGTACATGCTCAAGCAATGTTTATAGATAGTTTTATAGAACTCCGCCATGAGGATAAATTCAACGGCGGTAATTGGGAAGGAGGAGTAACTAGTGACGGTAAGTACAGTGGCACCATCGCTGTTGTTGTGAACGAGTTTTGACCCATTCGCCTACAGCTAACGCGACCCGTCGCCAACTCGAACCATGCCCAAATCGAAGCACTGGTTTATCTACCCGCAACCCGTTGCTTTACTCATGCTTTAAGCCTGGTTCACATTACAGACGAAATCAAAAAAGCATAAGTCAAAATCAAGAAAAGCAAGCCCATGGGCCTGATTGGGGCGTGGTTTGGTCTGTTTTTCTTGATTTTGGGCTTGCTTTTCTTGATTTTGACTTATGCTTTTTTGATTTTGACTGTAGTGTGAACCAGGCTTTACTCCGACTCGACGGGCGCCAGCCCGCGCTCTTCTCGACCAGCGCAACATTGCAAAAGAAGCAGTTTAAAAACGTTCGTTACAAAATTTAGAAATATAATTATTAGAAAATTTGAGAACTAGGTAGACTAATAGGACTAATGAAATGAAATAGACTAATAGGACATTCTGCACTGATAACTGAAGAAAATCATTAGAATAAAATTTTGAAATAATAAGATTCACTTCCGTTATTCGAATGTTTCTACCCTAATCAAGATACTAATTTATTTTTAAAATTAAAAACCACTTTAACCGTTTGAAGGTTATTCCGAATCGTGTCGTTATATTTCATGAAATTAATACTGATAAAATTTTTCATTAATTTAAAAAAATAGTTGATTGAGCACTTAACCTACCTTAAATGGGCTTCAAGATTCTGAAACGCGCCGTGCAAGGTAAATCTAGAGATAAGAGGCTTTATCCAAACACACAACCGAAAAACAAAAGCTACTTTTTGATACGAGATATTTTTAACGTTCAAAACCTAAAAAAGAGAACATAAAAACAGAAACAAATTTCTGGGTTTGGAGTTGATGTAGACATGTCGATGTATTGCTTTGCAAGGTATTTAGTTTAAATTGAAAGTAGCTGAACTAAATGATTTTTTCTTTCTCTTTTTTCTAACGAAATGACCAGAAATCGAACTTGAACGAGAGCATGACTTATCTCCGACTTCAAAACGCTTTGGCACCCCAGCAAAGGAATTTTTACAAGGCACGCTTGTTCGGTTTTTGACAAAATCCGAAGCCGAGTGAAAACGACAAAAACACTTTTTTCTTTTTGTTTTTTAATTTTTACATTTTCATGCTCTGAATGACTTAACATGAGCAAAAAGAGAAGACGAAAAGAAGAAACTGAAACGAAGTACAACGTAATACATAATCGTCTTTTCATTCCGCCAACACAGCCGGAGCCGAGGTAGGTTGGTCTTCAAGTTCTGGCTCTGCTCGCAGTACTGGCAAATCTCCATTGACGTCCTCTTCCGCTTCATTACCCAAAGTATTGAGGTCGCCGGAACTTTCAATTCTCCTCAATTCTTGCACGACTTGTTCATGCTCATCCAGTAACTTGGCAAATCCGTCACGCCGCATGCGGATTTCCTCCTAGAAGTATATACAACAAGACCAGCAATATTACTATCCCAAACTTTGTTCAAAATCACGGCAAGAATGCAACCCTAACTCTTGGGGAAACCCAACACGTAACATTCCTGCAGGAATCCCAACGGGAATTTTCAGGCAATCCAACATACCGACTTTCGTGACTGGGAGCAGACACGCATGAAACTAACGCAGGCATTTCTATGAACAAACAATTACCAAGAAAAAAAAGGACAACAGGCAAACAACAACTCTACGGTTTACCACCCAACACGCCAATCATGTATCAACCCACCCCAACAATCATGTTTTCTCCCTTTGTCCCCCAGTTGATGAGCTTTGTAAGTCCCAAACTCATTTGTGGACCACGTGGGTATATGTGTGCTGATTGCGTTAGAATGGGGCCAAGATGCACAAGTTGTAAATTACATTGCAACACGACATATCTCAACAAGAGTCATCATTTTCGAGCTTTTCCAACCCACACATTTAAAAATCCTCCCCAAGTTTGGGCGCCACTCAGAAGCTTACGACGTGTCTAAGTCGAGATTTTGTGCTCTCTCAAAAAGTTCAAAGTTTAAAATAGTTTGCTTCGTTGGCAAAGAGGAAATTACCTTGATTAACTGGAGTCGCGCATCGCTCTCTTCCCGCGTAGAGCCACGTGAACCATTGCTAATATCAGAGCGCGCTTCCATTTGGTCGTCAAATACTTCTTCTTCATTTGCTACCGTTCCTGCAGGGGAAACAGCCTCCATTCCATCCACATCATCGACAACAATACTAAATTGACACAACATAATTAGTATGATCATTGTTTTACATTTTCAATATTCAAAATAACTATTTTATACAAATTTGCATTTGTAAGTTTTTTACGAAATTACAAGTATTCAATCTATTCTTTTATTTTTCTAATTCAAAACTACCAATACAGTTGCCTTTTTTCAGACGAGAACCTGTTAAATTTTGAATTTTTTTCTTACGAATTTAAGTACTTAATTTTTTACCTTGCAGAACATTTTTTCAGTAATTTACCTGACTGAGGGTTGAAGTTTAGGCCGAAGAGATCCGTCATTGTTCCCTAACCCCATATTGGCAGCTTCAGCGCCTAAAATTGCGAACAAAAAACGAAACATCCGTTAGTAATGTTATATTTTTCAAATTTCGCGCGCTTTTTATTTCAAAACCGTGATGTCAGCTAAAGGTTAAAAAGAAAGAGGGAAATATAACATGTAAATGCGAGCTAAGAATGTCAATGGAATGCCAGGAATCATTATAGCTTCGTAGGAGGTTCGATTACAAGCTTATTATCACTTAGGTCAGGACCCGGGTTTTGCCATTTGGTTTAACGATGTAACCCTCCTCCCCCCCACATGTAGGTACAAGAGAAGCTTTATTAAGAGGTCACATAAAGCCTCGTCGATACGGGAAGAAAAAGGGAAAGAGGTGGGGGATAAGGGAGGAACTTTTTTTTTTCTTCATGACTAGCGGTACATACGTCAATGCTGACGATAGAAACGCACGGAATAGAGCTTGATTTGGGTGCCTCATTGATTAACACAATTTAAGCTCGCTTTTCCCCACAAAAATTGAGGTAAAAATTCGAGTTTTCGTGCACCTTTCAAGCCCAAACTCTCGAGTTGTTTTTTTTCCTTTTAGGGAGAAACAACTTCTGTCAACTCGCTGAGCTTTCAAATTGAAGCATCTGCTTCAATCTGCATCTTCAGCTCCGCTCAATAAAAAGGGTCTTGGTTTTTGACTCGGCAGATAAAAAATGATAATAAAGCGGACAAGGTCCTTTAACCGCGTGCTATATCAGTCAAGATCACGCGTCGCAACCCGTCCCCTCCAAAAAAAATATAATTGTCATAGGAGTTTCACGAATGGATATGTTATTAAAAGACGTCGAGCTAAATGGCTATGTAATAGGCAAATTAGGACTTGTAAATCACAGTTTACAACATCCGAAATGGGCAATGGCCCAAGAAACTTGTACCACGTGACTCACTTAAAATATTCTTAACTAAAATCGCAACGTTTCCTAAACGAAAGTTAAATTTAGGCGGCTACTACATGAAATTTAACTGTTAAAGTTGCTATTTTTATTTCTTTAAAGGTAGTTAACTAAAGGTGTATAGGGTTCTAAAAGATGATCGACTTACCGCAAGCTGGCACAACAAGACTGGCCATGCTCCAAGTGAACAAAACAGAAAAAGAGGGTAGGCAAAGTCAGCGAAAAAACTCTTTTTTTCCACAAGTCCGAGAAGAAATAGCAGCAGCTAATGAGCTAAGACTATGCCAACGATTTCAGCAACAGGATACGCTGGTTTGGTTGTTGACGTAATTCACATCGAATGTTTTTTCCCCCCGATATAGCTCTGCTGAAGAAAAAATGCGAACGATGTTTCGCTGCCTAGGTCTGTCCTTAGCGCAGACCATGCGCTCGCCAACAGTGAAAAATTGGGTGAAAAAGGGGGTTGCTGACAAACACAAAAATCGAACGTTTTTGGTTTTCTTTCCACCCGAGTGGACCACACAGAAACAGGACTGGCTTTAAACTAAGGAGAGTTAGGATCCAATTGACCGACTCCTAAATAGGGTGAAATAAAGCTAAAGCTCAACTTGTTTCGGTCCATTCCCTTCCACGTCTGCTCCTGAACTGGAACCAACGTAAACCTGAGTCTATGTGCGTCACGTATTCTTGGTGGGATCGGCTTTGCGCTGGTGGCTCAAAAACTAGACGCTTTTCTACCCGTTTTTCCTTTTCCTTTTCTTACCGCTAAAGAAAGTAATTCGTAAAAATGACCCAAAAAAAAAGATTTTTTCCTCCTTCCTTCTCTGCCACCATAAGACACCTTTTCCCAGCTGCCCAAACTCGCTAGCGGAACATTCGGAAAGCCTTAATAAAAAAAGGAAAATAAACAAGAAAAAACCTTCTGCATTATTATAGGCTTTAAATCCTGCGGAAGTCTCAAGTCTTGATAGATTTAAGACAAATTTGAGAAAGGGCAAGTATATCTCAAAAAGTTCCTGCCGTGCTCCCGCTAACTTAATTACCAACTCTCTCGAGAGGATTTTCGCTTTCCCGTGAAAAAAAAGGCAAAAAGACCCAAGTTTCCCGAGGTTGAGGACGTAGGGCTTCGTGCAATCGACGTATTTCGCTTCTTCTCCCCCCTTAACGCTCAAAATAAGCTCTGCTCTGGAGTTTCGTCATGAATGTCGTCAACTCGTTACAGGCCAGATACACCCAAACCACTACCCCAAGCTTAATCACGAATGGTTTTGATGCTGGCGAGTATCGCGGTCCGATCTCTTACTTTCCGCTTGACGCACTAAAAACCCTGGTAACAATTGGCCCGCCTTTTACTGTGATGACGTACTACGAGCGCTTCAAGGGGGGAACTTTGGGTAGGGAACGTAAAGAGATAAATATCCATGTGTTTATATGTGCAACTGAAACCTGCGGTAAGAAGGCTACAAAAGAAAAACAGGGCGCTGAAAGGTGTATTACCGAAGTTGTCAGTTGCACTTTTTTGTGTCCAGGGGGTGGTGTTTAACCCCTCCCCCTTCCCGTTACCGAGTCATACAACAACACACCACAACACACATATTTTAAACAAATGGGTTAGTATCAAAAATAGAAAACCTCTTCCACCTTCTCGATCCCATGGAAAACTAACACAAGGATAAGAAATTGAAAACACCCAGTTAGTTTTGCTCTTTTTGTGTTGGGGTAGCTTTTCTCTCTCTTTTTTAAAGACTAGGGATAATAAACATTTCAATTCAATCCATGGGTTCAAATTCACCGAGAATAAAATCCCCTTAAGCCTACAGAACCCGCCAAGATGCTTCGACGGGTTTCATGCAGAAATTACAGCCACTGACAAGGAAGACAGAAAGAGATAAAATGAAAGTAAGAAACAAAATATATCTGCAGCCACCTGCACCCACCCCCCACAAGTGAAGAAGGTTAACTAATTACACGTACAATAAAAGTAGAACCCCACAAGGTACGGACTGTTTGCTAACCAACGAGCGACAACTAGGAGCCAGGTGTGCAGGTCGAATCCAGGCAACGAGCTCTAAGTGGGTGCTGAACTTATTATTGGACAATAATAACCCATTCTAGAGAAGCTACAAACTAGCAACGAGGGGAGGGAAATGTTACGAAAAAGAAGAAGCTCAAAAGAAAATTTGGTTGCTTCATTCTTCTTCTTCCTCCTCCTCCTCCTCCTCAGCTTCTTCTTCTGACACTTCTACCATGCCTTGATCTTCCTGACCTGCTTCTAGTTGGTCGTCAGCTGCAGCGGCTGTGAGGGTCGTTGCTGGTACTTCGGTAGCTTCAGACGCTACCACTTGTACTTCCTCTTCTTCTACTTGAGAAACCGCGGTTTGTGGTCTGCGAACCTGTTCCACCTCTTCTTCGCCCCATTCGAAAGGTTCGAGTTCAACTGCTGGTGTTTCTACTGCGGCGGGTTCGGACACTTCAGCTTCAATGGGCTCCTGGGCAACGGGCTCTTCTATTCTTTCAATCTCAGGCTCTGTTTCTTCGGGAACAACGACATCCGCAACAACTTCTTGTTCCTCAACAGCTGGCTCTGCCTGAATGACTTCTCGCAGATCAGACTGTGATGGAATGACTGCTTCTGTTGATTCGATTTCTTCGGCTGATACCAGAGGCGTTTCCTAACACAAGTTTTTACATTTTGGCTTACCTTTCATTACCTTTAAATATTTACTTCTAAGACTGGTGTGTCCTCTGAAAGAGGGATCTCCTCTTCTAATCGTTGTTCTTCAACTGCGGTTTCCACCGGGCTTTCTTCTGTCTGCGGTTCAGGTTCTGGTTCTGGCTGCTGCGGTTCCACTACGGGTTCAGGCTCCGGTTCAGGTTCAGGCACCGCTATGGGTTTCTCTTGAACTGGTTCTGGTTCAGGTTCAGGTTGGCTCTGTATGGCTGGCTCTGGTTCGGGTTCAGGTTGAGTTTGGACTGGTTCTGGCTCGGGCTCGATTTTCTTGGCGGCGCGGGTTTTCCGGGTTTTGCGAGAAACAGGCTCTTCTTCCACAACGGGGATTACCTCCTTTAGAAATATTGGAAGATTTCAAAGAACAGTTGCCCCCGATTAATAATGTTTTATGAAAGAAAATTTCAAAGTAATTGAAAAAGAAAGTTAAGGAAATTTGTTTACTTGAATAGGTTCTGGCTCAGCGGGTTCAACTTCAGGTTCGGGTTCCGGTGCCGCAGCGACCGGTTCGGGTTTTGGCTGGGAAACTCGTTCCTTCACAGGTTCGGGAACTTCAGAAACTTTCCGTGGAGGCGGGACCGAAACTGGAGCGCTTTCTTCTTGCATGGCGGACAAACTACGCTCATGTTTGGGCTACAAAAAATAATCATGTATATCTACTTTAGCCACTTTAACCGCAATAAACCTTGTGTGTAGCTCCAGTTTGAGCTTCTGCTTCTTGTTTCAGCTCGTCTTCCACTTTCTTGCGCCAGCCCGTAGCTTGAACAGCTAAAGAGCAGTAAATCCCAGATAAACTTAAAAAACGCTCATCTTAACTCAAAAACTATGGGAAAGGTGGATACGGACAGGGTAATGTACCACGTGAGGATTGACAACTAAGGGTACTTGGGGAAAAAAAGGCTCCAACCAAAGGTGGCAGAGTTGACATGTTCGTAAGTCTAAACACGCCTTACTTGGGCCAGCGCTAACTGCTCTGCGTGGCATATGACGGTAGTGAGAGCGGTAATTGACAGCTGCTTTGATATTTTCGTCTTCGTCGTAAAAGCGCTTATGGCGACGATGGAGGGAACGGCCGCCTGCAAAGGAGACGCAAGCTAAATGGCCACGCCCTATGGGAAAACACCACGCCCCGTTGCCTAATCATCCACTGCACACCAAACTGGGATTTCACAGTGCCACACCCATTTTTCTTAGTTCTTATAATTAGCCCTTAACTTTGGTTCAAGCCTTTTTTCTTTCAAATTTGAATTATGTATCCGAATGAATACTTAGTAAGTCATGCTGTTAACTTATGAAGAGCTTTAAAAGCGATTGAAAGCGTAAAAAAAGGCTTGAACTTCTTGGCAAAACTGGCTAAACAGAAGTTGTTCGCACACAAAATCCAAAACAAAAACGAGATCCAAAAAACGGAAAAACGAAAATTTCAAACATACAATTACCAATATTGGCTTTCTTGACTGGATCACTGTAATGCGATAAATTGCGTACGTTGCGATGGACATCGCGTAGCGATTGCAAGATCGCAGAATCGTTATACTTCGATCCATATTCGGACCTGCATACAATAAAAAAATGAAAACGGCTTCTACATGATGCAAAGGAGGGGGTAAAGGGCAATAGCCGACAAAGTAAACAAGGAAATTTTGATTGATTCTTATAGATGATCGTATTCAAAGAACAACGAATTGTTTCCACAATTTACTAAAAGTATTGTTCGCGACTTATTGACTTGTAAAGCTTTGGTCGTGACGTAGCATACGTGACACGGCGTCGCTTACAGCGCTTGTTAGCATAGTTACCATGGGTACAGTCATGTCAACAATGTCCCAAATTCACGACCTTTTTTTAAGGAAAACAAAAATGGCTTAATTGCTTTATCGCGCATAATGAAAAGAAAAGTACATACAAACTAGACTTGTGCTCTACTTTTCAAGATAAGATTGTTTGTCGGAGGCTTTTGTCCTTCAAAGAAGCGAGAGAGTCTTACGTGTGAGTGGGCGGGGGAGGTAAGCTGTAGTCCCGCCTTGGAGAGGAGTCGTAGTGGTAAGCACTGCGTGATGAGAGTCGCGCGGTTTCTTCAGCTTCCAATTCTTCCAAATCGTCATATAACTGCCGAACTTTGTACCCCAAGTTGGATTTCACAGGTACGTGGTGATAGTACGACAAGTTATCTAGGTCGTGGTACGACACTGGACGATACGATGTAGGCGGGGCTATGGAGGGAGCCAATCGTCGATGAGCTACTGCTGGGATACTTCTGTGAAACGTCTGTCCCTGGAAAACCCAACGCGAGAGGACACACAAAGACAAGCTTAAAAGGTTAATTGAAGTGTTTCAACTTTTCTCGAAATGGTTAGTTGTCAAAAGTTTAAAAGCAAAGGGCCTTCAAAGTAACAAAAGGAAGGATGAAGCAAAGCAGCTTGCCAAGCATTTCTCAACTTCACAACCAAAAATAACAACGTCGGCATATTTGGCAAACAGTCTTCCCATTTTACCTTTAAAAAATCGCACAGGAGCAAAATAGCGTGAAAAGCTAAAGCAAAGGTAGTACGACAGCGGCGCCGCATGTGCCAAGTCTCAAAAGTTTCCGCGTAGTTCAAATTTGAAAGAAAACCGTTAGAAATGTTTTCTTATTTTAGCTGTGTGAAGCATGAAAATCGAAGTTGAGGCCAAAGTAACTCTTACAGAACTAAGCGAAATTTATGGTTAAATTAAGAAATTTATTTAAGCGTAAAATTGCCAAGACTAAGTCGCGCTTGCGCAATAAAGTGGCTTCGAATTCGAAAAAAAAACATTTGATAGTTTACCTTGCCTAAGCCTGGGGCACTAGCTTGAATCCGGGCGACCATTTTCTTTTACCCCAAATATTCCCATCGCAATAAAATCAGGAAAGAAATCGAATGGACACAATAAAGATACCTGGTTTTAAATAATATTGGTTTGAAAAGGCTTCACATCCGCTTAAATAATTTAAACTGAGAGCTTATTCTAACCTTAAAAATCACTCCCGCGAGTGATTTAACATTTGTTTTGCAGTTTTTCGTCCAAAATTAAAAGCTACCGAGGTTTCTGAGGTCAGGCGGGAAATCGTTGCGTCTTGCCAAAGCAGGCCGGAGTAACGTTACGAGTCTCCGCTTGACCTCACGAGAGACGTCGGTAGATTTCATTATTGAACGAGATTTAAACTTTTGGGGCTGACAGTTTGGTAAGACCTAGATTAGTAACAAGAACGTTTATAGACGTGTTCACACTTTTCTTATTACTGCTACGTATTGACTACATTTTAAAGGCATGCAACCCCTTGAAAAGGGCTGGGCGTTTAAAGGTTTTTTGTTTTGTTTTGAATAAGTTGTTTAGAAGTAAGGCAATCCGGGGTCTCCATTTGCCCTAAATTGGCGTTGGGGTAATTCCAAACACACGAAGTGTCGACGTAAAGGCTGGTGACAAGTTCAATTATGCGCACACACCCAGAAAAAGAGAGAAACAGACATTTTAACACTCACACTCGTGTACCCATACCGTCTCGCTACATTCTCACGGTTATTGTCGCATTCCAAGCTACTTCCAACAACTTTCTGAGCGGCCTTGAACTTCAACCATGAAAACAAGAGATTCCAAAAGCAAACTTACCCTGTTGGGTACCACAGAAATTCCTAAAGGTGTCGAACGCGAGATAGGAGCCCCCAATCGATACTTTAAGCCCAATCCACTCTAAAATTAACAATTACAAAAATTCTATTTAGTAACATCTGTGGTATCACTTGGTCTTATACTAGGATATTATCATTAGTATTTAACATTAAACAACTGAATTATTGCTATCAAAATGTGAGACAAATTTTGAATAACAATGGCGACTTTAGGTCACAGCTGTGAATACGAGCTGTAAGAAGCCTCTTCCTACTTTGATAGGGTACCAAGAAAAGCTTGAATGGCATTTATTAGGTCAACCAAGGTGCCTACCGGCCAAAACTTTGGTATCATATATCATGGCATATTTTGCGTACTATATTTCCGAAGCTACAAAATGTATCACCTGTAATTCGGAAAAAAAGCTTTCCTTTTTTAAAACGTAACAGGAATGAGTTCAGAAGCGTCATTAACGAGTTTAAGCTTTGTTTGGCGAAGGGACAAATACTGCGACCCCTAAATAAACACATCCATAGGAAGTCTTCCTATTCTGGCCTGTCTATGAGGTCCAGCAGTGACGTGGGTGCATCCATTCTCTCTGCTATGGAAATGTTTCCTTTTCCTGTCTTCCTCTGGAAAAGCTAACGCGAAAAGAAGCACACATACTAACACAATCTCTGTCCTGAACCGGAATTTCTATTTCCAGCAGGCGTCCACGAGCTACAGCTCCCTATTTATAGCTATTCTAACCCGCAAAGAGTAAAGAAACTACTTGCATTGCTGGACTTTCCTTATGTCCTGCTTACAAGGACGAGATGTCGCTCTGTTTCCTGACATTTCATTACCAATAAACTAGGATTAAAGCAAAGCTCTTCTAGCTCCTTCTTCTCCCTCCCTCTCGCTTAATCCTTTAGCCCCGTTGACAAAAAAAAAGCTCGTTCTGGGCCAAACGACTGAAATCGATGGCTTGTTATCATGCAAAGCTGCCCTGCCAAAGCGCTAGTGCAACAAAAACAAGGCATTTCGCCACATACTTTGGCACTTTACCCAACAACTTACCGATTCCGGGTCACAACTTCCTGCCCAAGACAACAAATTACTCCAATTCTGCCCCGAAGTCTCAAACTATGAAAACAGATTCAACTTCCCCGCCAAAAAAAGACAGAATTCCTTCGTTTTTTTAATAACCAAATTGACTCATTCGACTCTGACTCGACCCAAACATCTAAGAATAGCTTTAAAATAAATCCGAAAAAGTTAATAAAAAATGTGCGCATGATTCACAGTATCAAAAGCTTTTACCGGCACGTAAGTTGAGGTGACGATTGTACGCATTCCAGGGTGGTAGAGTGGGGTCCCGCCATACACGTGATGTATCGGACGAGGCACCGGGAAGTGGTTATCATAAGCGGATGAAACGGAGGAGTAATAGGTACTGCCCATGGTAATTGGACTTTTCCAAGGATTTGTCCCTGGTCGATTTAGTGAAACAACTTCGCACACACACTACAAGAAAAGAAAAAATCATTATGGGCTAAAAATTAAATAAATCAAAAAAGGAAGTTCCATTTCAACTCACATCTAAAATCTCAACAAATTAATAATAAAAATCTCAAAAACCGACTACTAAATCATCCAATAAAGACTTTAAAAATTAAGGGAAATAGCCGAATAAATTAAAAAACAAGTTATTTTTTTATCACCTTTAGGCTGACATAAACAGAAAAATAAACAAGCAAACAAATAACAACGTCGTTAATTTTCAGTAGATTTAAACTTTCGAATGTGGCTTAAACGATAATTTAAAAATAAGAAAAATCTGTACATGGAAATTAGAGTAAAAAGCCTAAACTAAAAAAGTCCAAATAGATGTTGGAAATAATTTTAAAACGTTTACCTGGATTCAAGACAAATCCGGGTTAGTGGGTTCACTAGGTGGATATCCTCACAGTTGGGTACAAGGTTGACTAGTGAAGTCCACAACTTACGCTGCTCTCGGATTGCGTGCGTGGAAATGGGCAGCGTTGGCTCCTCTCGAATCCTCAATCTAATTTTGGTGTTTGAGCTTGCGTCCACGTTTGTGTCCCTCTTCGGTTGAAACACTAACGGGGCGTGGCTTAGCTAAACGTTCTATCTCCACCTTTTCTTCCACACTTCTCCTTTCCTTTCCTCTGTATTTCTCTCCTGTCTCTCACAAAAGAAACTCAAAAGAAACAAATTTCTAGGTGGGAAACAGGGACGCGTCTTTTTATTTGAAAGAAAAACAAGAAAACCTGGAAGGAAAAACGTTATTAATGACTAAAATTAGCCGGAGCTCTTCTTCTTCCACTTCATAAATCCTTTGGCGGGGACCGAAACCGTATTTTTGTTTGCGTTCTTTTCTTATTGGCAATGCTCGTTTATTCGTCTTACAAATTTTGCACATGACACTCCTGCACCAATTGAAAAAAAGTGAGACCAGCAATACCATAAACTACAACTGAAAATGACGAAAAACAAAATAATTGTGGATTCCATCATGTGGAATGTTTTTTTGCACTTCTAACAGAGACAAAAAAGAAACGCTGTGACGTTTGTATTGTTGTTGTTATGGGTCTACGTCATGCTTAAGGTAATGGACCATTCTTGAGCAATGGGCAAGGCCGGTTTACGCAGGACCAGGAGTTTCTTAACCGCGTCGTACTTGAAGTCGATGGATTTGGTCTGACCAGTTCGGGGATCACGAGCCGTGACCGAAACGGGTGCTCGCGGGTACCCAGCAATAACCACACGTTCCAGCCACACGGCGGTCTGGAAACGGGCATCGTCCAGAAACTGTGACGTCAGGGTGGTCGCGTCAAATTGGTACTTCATGTAAGCATAGTGCTGCTGATAATAATCAAACGATTGGCCGTCGTCCAAGTAGAGATTACCCTCAGCGCGGCCCGTTTTGTCCACACAAACAACCAAAGTGAGAGGATCTTTATGCATGAGCGAAGAGGAACGTCGAGCACGCTCCCGTTTCGGCACAATAGAACCGCCTCGTTGGAATACCGGTACCTAACGTCAAAGAATAAAAAACATTCTAAATTTATGGTTTTCACAAACACTTTCTTTGTTTTAGCTTGATTTAAAAACAAAAACAAAATTAAGAGGGACACACCCTGGGTTAAAAAGCTAAGCGACTGAAAAAGGAAGGCAATTCCATGGAGCGGAAAAAAAAGTTGGAAAAAAAATATTCCCGTACCGGGAATCGAACCCGAGCCTCCTGGGTGAGAGCCAGGTATCCTAACCACTAGACCATACGGGAGATGTTTGATAAACCCGGTTTAGGAGGCCTGATGCTGATGTACGAACGACTCTAGAATTATTGCGAATACTGGGAACAAATGCGAAGCACGTTCGAAATAATGAGAAAGAAAGTTCTTTAAAACATTCTCTAAGTTCTCCTAAAATAACGTTGAGGAAATCTAACGTTATAAACTAATTACTGGCCTTTCCTCGGGTAGTCCATTCACTACTCAAACACTACTGTTGGTTTGCTTCAGGCTTAGTAAACTACAAATTGCTTCAAAGCAAATTCCTTAACGTAACAAAACAATTTTTAAGAGAAGGCAAGAGAAACGAGTTCCAAAAATTTATGTTAATTTAGTGGACTTTCAAAAACACGAATGGTTAAAAAAATGCATTTCGATTTAAAAATGCAGAAAAAAAGTTAAGAAGAAAAGGAGAAAAGATTTGAAGAGATAAATTTAAAAGCAACAATTACGCCTAACAATGAAATCCCGCTCTTTTCTCATGGAATATCCAGAATATTGACGAAGTGCATGGAAAGGACACAAATTGGGCCCATGCATCTTCCCTCAACGGGGCGACGTATAACTATCCGAAAAAGCGTAAAAAATTACATTTAACGCAACAATGGTACCCCAAAAATAAACTTTCGGCGTTCATATTGACTAGGATCTGAACACAGAAAACCTTCCTATTTCCCCTAAAAAAGCACAAATAAAATCAGAGATATCTTTCGTCTACGAAATGAATAGGAAAAGATGAGCTTCTAGCGCAACAATGCAAACCTACAAAAATTCCTTCAGCAGTCAGCACACTGAATCTAAAATTCTTAAAATCCTTCCAAGAAAGAGAAACCGTTCAAATCAATTTTCGTCTTGCGAAAGAACAAATAACAATGAAAAATCGTAACTTTCTTGACAACAATTCAAATCGTGTCTTTTCATCTTTTTATAACCAAAATGATAGGTTAAACATAAAATCGCGCTGATTTTCACGAACTGCGTTTCAAATTTGGACTCGGATAGCTTCACATAGCGCAGTAAGTAGAGGAAGCGCAGTAGCGCAAATGAGGGAGAAATGAACAATAAAAAATAAACAACAAAAGACTAACCTTGTCAATAGGAGCGGCGACGTTGACATAAGCCGGTCCTTCGTAAATTTCATAGGTATCGATATCATACCAGACCGATTTCTCGCCAGGGAAATACACCGCCATCTGATTAACGCCAGGTGCCAGTACCGGTTTCACCAACAATGCGTCTCCAACCAAATGTTCATCCTCCATTGCAAAAGTCTCCTTATCGGTCGGGTACTCAAGCCACAAGGGCCTCATGGGCGGTACTCCCGTCCTTTCATTCTCGAAAAACAAGGTATACCAATACGGCAAGTATGTGTATCGCTTCCGGATCACTTCTCGGATCCTTTGGGTCGTTTCTTCGTTGAACAACCAAGGTTCTCGACGTTTGGTATGCAAATGGGAATGTCCGCGGAAGAAAGGCTGGAATGCGCCAGCTTGGTACCACCTCGTGATCAATTCCGCGTCCGGATTGTTAAAAAACCCACCCACATCAGCTCCGGAGAAGACTACCCCGCTTACCGACAGCGAGAGTAACATGGGAATGCTAATTTGCAAGTGACTCCACTCAGCAATGTTATCGCCCGTCCATACCGCGCCGTACCGCTGAGAACCAGCAAAGAAGGAGCGCGAGAGAATAAAGGGGCGGAGCTTATGCTCCGAGCGCATCAACTGGCCCTCGTACGTGGCCGCGACGACCAACATACCGTACATGTTATGGACGTCGCGATGTTCCCAGCCTCCGTAGTGTTGACAGTCGCGAGGCATGGTGATTTCGGGCCCGTTAAAGACCGACGGCTCGTTCATATCGTTCCACGTGTAAGTATCCAAGGTGGTGCCTTGGTACAGGTCCAAAGCGTAGCGTGAAGCCCAGTACTGCCTTACCGCTGGGTTGAAGAAATCCGGGTAAGAAGACGAACCGGGCCAGCACCAGCCTTCGTAAATCTTGCCGTCTTTATCTTTGGTGTAAAAGTCGTTTTGCTCGCATTCCGTATGGAAGAAATACGAGTTGTCACGTTTGATGTGTGGGTCCACAATAGTCACAAGTTTGCGGCCCTTGGAAGTCAAATTCTGCGTCATTTCTTTGGGGTTCGAAAACTTGATACCGTCCCAAGTGAAATACCTACGACGATAAACACAATGCAATGAATTCATAACATAAACAAGAAAAACATAAGAAATTAACGTGCAGTTAACAAAGTAATTTAACCAATGAGGGAATAAGAGCTTCTGTATAAATAATGCCAGAACCAATAAGTAATAACAAATTAACAATAAACTATTAAATAATAAAGAAATTAATCATGACAAAATTGACAACGACAAAGTTAACCTGCAAAAAATCAAGAATGCAAGTATTAACAATGAAAACAATAAAAATAATCTACAATGACTGAACCAAAGACGACAATTAATAGAAAACTACAATGAACAAGGTGTTTACGATAAAGCAATTAGTTCGGGTTAGTGAGCAGAATATGCTTACTTTTTGCCATCGGTGTGCTCAATATCGAGCCAAACGACGTCATAAGGGATGTCATACTTGTCAAAGCCGGCATCTACTTGCATCACATCTTCTTGATCGTTATAATTCCAACGGCATTGATGGTAACCCAAAGCAAAATACTAAAAATAAATAGTTTTAGCACTATATAGGAAACAATCAGGAATTATACAAGTTCATTGTTGGCAGCAACGCTGTTCACTCATCATCAATAAGTTTCATTGTTTACTCACAAAGAAAAGGTTCATTATTGCCGAGAATGAAAAATATCAAATCAAAATTCACTGCCATCAACAACGAAAAGTTTCACTGTTGTTACCAATGAAAAGGTTCATGGTTCTCAACAATGAAAAGTTTAAAGCAACGAAACATTTAATGGCCAAGAAGTAAAGTTTCCCTGTTGTCAGGAAAAACCTCTAAAAAGTAAGTTAAAAATACCCAGTGCCTTACTTGGGGTAGGGGAGTAGGTCCCGTTAGACGCACGTACTGACGTAAAACGTCCTTTGCACTTGGTCCGGTCATAATGAACACGTCGATAATGCCACTTTCAGAGAACCAATGGGTTTCTTTATGAGTAGTAGAACCCGCACCGACTAGACCCATCAAGGAAGAAACCATTCCTCCTGATTGACTATCTTGAACATCCACCCAGGTTTCGGCGGAATTCTGCCAATACAAGCCAGTCGCTCCTCCATTTTGACTAAAGATTTTTCAAGACATTAGCTTATTATTTTCTTCCATAAAATATTTAAAAAAAGCAGGAAAGTTTTAATTACTGTTGAGCGATCATAAAAGGCACAGCACCGTATAGCGCCATTGGATTCCATAGTTCATACTCAAAGACATCAGTATTGAACAGACGATATGGATCCGTTTTCCTAATTTCGGAAAGATTTATTAATTGCTACTACAAAATTAAACTTATTAGGTAATTTAGAGCAGAAAATGAAGACTTACAGGGTGCTTTTCAGAGCAAATGAATCAGCGTGCTCAGGAATGCCATAAACGTGTTGAGCAGCAGGAAAGGAGAAATCCAAACCCACGGAATTGGGTCCACGAGGTTTCGAGTCAACGAAAGACTTGTACGTTTCTTCCCATAAACCATGTTCATCTTCAACCTCTTCTTGAGGTTCCACTTCATTGGCTCCTTTCTTCTCCGCTTCTTCCGCCAGTTTCTCCTCAAACTGCTCAGCTTCTCCCTTCTTGATTGCCTCCACAGCTTCTCCTTCTCGTGCAGGTTCGATTTCTGGGGCGTTGGCATCTTCTTGGCTGACTGGCGACGGTTGTACCACGTCTGGTTCCTCATTACTGTCAATAAACCGAAATAAATCCATATGCTTAGGTAATATATCCATATTACCCTAGTTAATCTGGGAAAAAGCTTTAAAGTCAACTTCCAACTGGATTTGAAAGGTTGAATGGTACAATTTCTGATACAAGGTTTGGCTGTAACCAGGTCAAGGTACTCACACATATAAAAAAAACGCAGGAAAGAAGCAGAAGAAGGCAAAATAATAGAACCCAACGTAGAGAAGTCCCGAAAGGGAGAAGCAAGAAGCAGTGCTGAAGGTGTACAATACCTGGACCCGGGCAGCCATTGGCGCAAATGAGCTTTAGACCAGGACAACCATCCTGAGTTGCTGTTAACATTCTCATCCTCAGCCTTGTCAACCTTTGAACTGCCTGCAAAGGCCTGATACAAGCCTGAGATGGCCCTGCCCAGCCTGAGAGCAATAACAACAAGACCAAGACCCACAGTTAGACGTGAGAAATGTGAAGTGACTTTCAAATCAAGCTTTTTCAAAAACTTCAAACGTCTTAAAAACGTCGTCAGACATCTGTCAAGTAAGGAAGTTGGGAACCTACATGGTTTTTTTCTCGCGCTGGTGTTCGAATTTGAGCAGGCCACGAGCATTGGCACTGGCGACTAATTGGTTATCTACATAGATGTCCAAACGAAAGGGTTTGGCCAGCAAAACAGCCTTGGCATTGCCATAAGCTAAGGTAACGGAATCGCTGGATTTTTGCAGCACTTCCAACCTTTAAAAAAACGACAGAGAAGGTCAAAACTAGGTCGAATACTGGAAGATTTATTAGAGTACTTGGCTAGTTCAGGTTCTTTGCCTAAAGCATGTTCGACTTGGTAACGGGGCCTCAGAGGCCTAAGCTCGTTGAGTTTCATGCGCAAAGTGTTGTCAGCCAAGGCGATCAGCTCGAGTTGTAAGGTGACTTTATTCCTTACATTCCAAACTTCCACTTGCAGGCTATTAACGGTGGCGTTTAAAGTGTCTAACTGCACTTCCCATGGTGAGGCTCCGGGTTTCGTATTTCTCTGGCGTCTAAAATGAGAATGGAATTTCGCTTTAAAGTAATATTCCGGGATGATTATAAAAATTGTAAAGACTCATAGAAAAGGATTATTTACTTGCAGAAACTGCTTTGGTCACAGGTTTTAAAGTTATTCCTGTCAACAGCGAAACAGGTGTGGATCACAGCAACTAAAACCAGGATCCTCCATGGACCCATGACTGAATCCTAATCAAATTAGAACATAGTTAGCCCAATAATAAGTAAAAACAAAGGTATATGTGGCGTCAGTGAGTGGGCGGGACAGACATGCAAAAGAACGCTTCGAAACCGTATTTTTTAATATACACTCGAGCTACCAGCATCCGCCTTGAGTTCGCCTTTGTCAGTCTCGCTAACTTTCGCAAGCAGTGCCCATATAAGCCGGGGAAAGACAACAAGTTTATCGAGTAAAACGTGCATTTTATTTGTTTGCATGCTACAACTTAGGCTCTGGATGGTAATTAAAGAGACAATGACGAAAAGTTACCTGGAAACGCAGTATTTAGTCTTAAACGAAGCACAATTATCGGTAAACACGCCGGCATTCGCCACCTCACTAATTTAGTTCTGTTATTAGCCGCTAGCGAATTGGCGCTGCCTTCCGGTCGCTTCTTCACTTGAGCGGAGATTTCTTTTTCAGTTCCGATAAGTCCAATGGTTTGTGAACGGCCTTCGATCCTAAAGCGTTCCGTGCTCTTTTTTTCTATAGCACTTTTTATTCGTGCACCTTTCACTAATGTAAAATTAATAATAATTTGAACAATGAACAATGAATAATGAATTTGAATAATAAACAATGAATTTAACGACAGCTGAATCAAAAGTTTAATAAACTCAACAAAGAAAACTTTAGCTTTTATTTAATTTTTTTTCTAGTTAATAAATCCAAAAGTTTGCGATAACCTATGAATACATTACGCTTTTTTTTCAACTTTAAGATTATTTTCCTGGTTAAAATAAGGAATACTAATAAAGCACGAAGCTTATCTGGTAATTTCAATATGCAAATTAGGATGGTTCAAAGAAGAAACATTTGAAGAACCCGTTTGAAGGGCGTTTGCTGCCTCGGGTAAAATCTACCAGTGGTCAATTGCCGTCTACGAAGAGAATCGCACCATTTCGTACCAGGACAGTGCAAAGAACGGAGGTAAGTCTTACGGAACTGCGTAAACACTAATAATATAATATGTTTTTCTTATAGAGTCAAATTGTTTCTAAACTGTTGAGTCAACGTATTGAATTCAATTCAGCATACTGCAGACTAGCATTAATTCTAATTTTTTCTTCTGTTCATTTTAGAGCCATGTCGCCCTCAAAGGCAGCTAATGAAAGGTCGACGACCGAAGTAAAGTCGACCTTGAAGAAAACTGAAACGGGAAAGTCTGGTCTCTTGGATGCTTTTAGGTTAAACGACCTTTTCTACCACATTTTTCTCATTTTCTTCAACATAGTTCAACTTCTGGTGTGTTTTTCTCTTGATATATAGGGGCAATAATCCGAAATTATGGTGGTGTATTTACTCTGCGCTAATAATAGCAACGGTTGTATCACGCTTTTATACCCTCGACCAACCCGATCATGTTTGGTAAGCTTCAGCACTAATAAAACTAATTAATAGTTAAATTTATAAACATTTTTTAAAATGTCTAGTTGGGACGAAACTCATTTTGGGAAATTTGGAGGCTACTACATTAATCGGACTTTCTTTTTCGACGTACACCCACCCCTAGGCAAAGTAAAATAGAAGAAAATTGAAAATTCACTTTTAATGTGAATCTAATTGAGAATTTTCTTAGATGTTAGTTGGCCTTTTCGGTTATTTATCGGGATACGATGCCAAATTCGCCTTCGAGAAACCGGGAGACAAATACGGCGATACGCATTATATGGGAATGCGCATTGTAAGCTTATTCCAATCAATCCGAAGCTAACTTTAAATCAATTTGGGTTTTGTTTCTAAAGGGTTGTACAGCTATGGGGGCGTTTTTAGTGCCGTTTTCCTTCCTGACAGTTTGGGAAATGACGTTTTCCCTACCTGCTGCTACCTTCGCCGGTCTTATGATACTTTTAGGTAAGATAATTCGAACCATAGATCACTTTATATTCATAGATGTGTTGTTTTTGGATATAGATCATGGTCTTTTGACCTTAAATCGTTATATTTTACTGGATCCGATTCTCTTATTCTTTATCTCGGGCACCGTTTACGCCACCGCCAAGTTCCATAATCAACGTGACAGGTAAGGAAGTTCACCTTAAATTTTTCTTTGCGAAATTCAGAATTCTGATAAATTATTTCCCACTTATTGTAGACCGTTTTCGGGGCCGTGGTGGTTCTGGCTTTCATTAACAGGCGTTTTAATGACAGGAGCAATTAGCGTCAAGTTTGTCGGTCTCTTTCTCATAGTTTTAGTCGGCTTCAGAGCCATACGAGACTTGTGGGATATTCTCGGAGATCTTTCGAAACCAGTCGTAAGCGCATAAGCTCCTAAAATAACCGCTAATACGAAAATTTAATTAAATCCTTTTTTTTTAAGATGTATACTCTCAAACACTTCATCGCCCGAGCTCTTTGCTTGATTCTCCTGCCCGCATTGATCTATCTCGGTATTTTTTACATCCACTTGCGAGTTTTATATCTCACGTAAGTTTCTTCTTGGAAATTCTAAAAGTTTTAATGAATTTTTAATACTAATTGTGTCTTTGCAGGGGTCCTGGTGACGGCTTCTTTAGCTCCGCCTTCCAGACTCATTTAGAAGGCAATTCGTTGCACAATGCCAGTACGCCACGAGGTAAATATAACGAAAAGCTAAAATTAATTGAGACTTGATTAGAATTCGCCTCTCATTCCGTTGGAGTATTTTGTGTTCTATTTTTATGCGTGACTGGAGAGTTCATGTTGAGTAAAAGTGTGATAGAGGGCACCGTATCTAATTAATGTTTGTATTTTATTTCATTTTTTTAACAGAGGTGGCTTATGGATCGATTCTGACCCTCAAGAACAGTGTAACGGGCGGCGGTTATTTACATTCGCATATTCACCTGTACCCAGCAGGTGTAGGTGCACGACAGCAGCAAATTACTACCTACACCCATAAAGACGGCAACAACCAATGGATCGTCAAACGGTTCAATAAGCCCGCCCCTTCTCTCTTCAACGAAACCGAGGAAATCGAGTTTGTTAAAAGTGGCGATTTAGTGCGACTCGAACACCGCCCCACTGGGCGTAATTTGCATTCGCACAAAGAACCCGCACCCGTGTCCAAAAAACATTTTCAAGTCACAGGCTACGGAGAGGTAACTATTAAAATGAGTGTAAACAGAAAAACAATATAGATATGCAACATTCCTTAGAACGGAACTGGCGACGCTAATGACGTCTGGCGAGTGGTGGTTTTGGGCGGGAAAGAAGGCGACGTGATCGAAACGGTTCGCGCTCGCTTCAAATTGGTACATTATCTCCAAAATTGCGTTTTAACTACTACCAAGAAAGCGTTACCGAAATGGTAAAAAAAAAAGAACTTTTGGAATTAGTGCTAAAATATCGATTTATAGGGGTTTTGACCAACAAGAAGTGACTTGCAATCCCAATTTGCGTGACGATAACGCAGCATGGAACGTGGAAGACAACAAGTTCCCGCGCCGTAAGCACAACAATGAAAATTTCGTTTTAAAAAATAAGAAATTGGTTTACAATAAGCTTCTCTTTTGATGCAGTACCAAACATTACTTTCACCACATACTCGCTGAATTATCTACAGCGTTTTATGGAGTCCCATGCTGTCATGTTTAACGGCAATGCGGGTCTGAAACCGAAAGAAGGCGAGCAAACATCCCAACCTTGGATGTGGCCCATTAACTTGAGAGTAATAAAGCATAAATTATACCGAAAAATTTCGGTCCATAATTCTTCTTTTGTCGTCGTTTTTAGGGACAATTTTTTTCAGGAGGAGAAGTTCGTATTTACCTACTGGGCAATCCATTGATTTGGTGGGGAAACTTGGGGTTTATGGCATTCTACATATTGTTGTGGTCCGTGCAAGCCTTTAGGGATAAACGTGGTATGATTACTTCGCCCCAACAACGAGGTATGTTACCCTTATTTTGGCTTTTTAAGAACCTAACGTAAAGTTTGACCTTTTTTTCACGTTTCCAGAATTGCAAAGTCGAGCACTACACGCGTGCGGATGGCTTTACGTAGGCTGGTTGCTGCATTACGTACCTTTCTGGACGATGGGGCGAATCCTGTATTACCACCACTATTTCCCAGCGCTGCTTTTCGCAACGATGATTTCGGCCGTAACTCTCGACTATCTTTTCGAAAGCGCTGTTACTTTTCTGCCCCAATTCTTATCCAATACGGCCTACCATACCTTCCTAGGAGGACTGTTAGCTCTGCTCGTATACAGGTAAATTGAAATCGGATTTGGACGAAAATTTTCAAACTTCTTTTTGTTTTTTATAGCTTTTATTTGTTTTCACCTTTGGTTTACGGAGCCAACAATGCCCCTGCTACCGAGACCAACAGCACCATGTATGGTCTTCGTTGGTTGAACACGTGGGAATTTTAAAATCTGTCGTATTCTTATATCTGTAAGAGCGGCTGAAAGATCAGAATCTTTGTTTTGAAATCTCTTTTAGCTCTGCTAAAGTCTCTTTGGTACCTTCAAAGCGATTCGCTTTGATTTAAGTTGTGAATTTAATTCGACAATACACGAATATTTCACTTCCGGAAACCTTAATTCCTGTAGTACTGGACTTTTTTTTTCTTGTTTTTTGCCCTCAAGGTAAGAACTTAGTCGCGTGCTTAGACTTCTGTTAAATCAACTCGCACGTCATGCGCTTGATGTGCCAGGATTTCGGTAAAGGAAGAAGCGAAAATCCATCCTTTCCTGTCTTTGTCTATTATTTTGGAAATTTAAAAGCCTCCAAAGCCCCAAAGCCAGGGCTAAGAAGTCACGTTGACATTTTCAGCGCTACACCGGACATTAAGCAAGACAAAACCTCAGTTGGTTCTTGCCAAAAAAAAAAAACTATTTTTATTTTCTTTCTTATTGTATTTATTTTACTTTTTTTCGAAAAGGGCTTATCCTTTGTCAATTTTTATAGGTGGATCACACGTCAGACGGAGCTTCTCTCATAAAAGGTTATTTGATTAGCTCGCGAACCTTAACTTCCCTGCCAAAAAATCCCTTTCTTAGACTTATTTCTTGTTTGTAAAAACAGCTCGAGTTTTAGCTACAGATATGAAGTTTTTACATTTCCGAGCATCATCAAAGGGGTGGGGTGCAGACATAAAGCCAAAAAGTCGACAGTCACGCAAAGGAAAAGTACTCAGAAAGAAACCCCGCCTCCTTAGGCTCAGATTTTTGTAGTCGAAAACTCTAGCAAACGGCTGTGTGTTGGTACGTGTGTGTCCAGCTGCCGTTGATATGGCAACCTGATCCCGCTTGTGCAATAATTAATTAGTCCAGCAGTGGAGACGTGACAGGAGAATTTCCTCGCGTGGCTCCGCCCTCTTTCACCTGGTCACTGTGTGTGTGGCTGAATATGTCGAGGTTTTCGAGTCGTCCCGTTGTATACTCACGTAATTTCATATGGATTTTGTCAAAAGGAACCCTTATCAGGGACTAGAGTTACGGTGAAGAAGCGTAGTACAGCGTATAACATAGTGTGAGTCGGAGCTGCGTGTGTGTGGCCCCTAGTGTACGGAGGTGGAGTAATTCCCTGGTAAGTCAATAGTCAATACAAGTTGGTTGCTAGTATAACTTGTTTATCGAACACTTTGGGCTATTTTTGGTACCAAAATCTGTAGAAAAAACGTGGACTTGCTCCCAATATCTTTTACCGTAAGGCTAGCGTTAAGAGAGGGAAATATTCGCTATAACTTCGCTTAGGAAAGAAAACATTCGATTTTCTCTTGGAGCTCATCGTTGTTAAGCTTGAGGCTAAAGCAGGTCCCTTTATCTGGGCATACAGAAGTCTCAAACACGTTAAATAAGATTTGTTGAGGTACGGTGTCTCCTCAAATTGAAACCACGGATTTTTTTAGTACAACTCAAGTTTGTGAAGTTAAGAAAAAAATTGATGACTTGACGAAGGGATTGAAAATACTGAATTGCGTGGTTGCAAGGCCTCTTGCCAGTGACAGATAGCATCGATGATAGAAAGGAGGCAATCCACACTGAGCAACATGAAAGCTTTCTACTCATTCGTTGTTATGGTTCCGTTCTTTTCTTTTAGGCCTGTGTATAACAGATCGATGGATTAGGCTTGGCAGGAGCGTTGATCCGATTCGATAAGGAAGCGATTAAGCCCATTAACTGAAATCGAAGGAAGTTGGAAAAATAAAGTTTGATGTCCGTATATATTTGATTAGAAGGGGGACAAACACGTGCTGGATTCCTAGCAAAACAGCCATGCACGATGGATCGATGGCTAGGCGACCAAAAAATGTGGCTTACGGGGCAGAGTCGCTCGTTATTGCAGCGAGGGTAAGTTTTCCCTTCACTTATTCTGACCCACCCCTAAGTACTAAAAGAAGCTACATGCGGATAAACTCCCAACCATTAGGCTACCATAGAATGTTTAAGCTGTACTAAACATAAGGTCACTGATTTTTATAGGAATTATGTAGACGATATTTCTTTTAAAAACAAAACAAAACAGAAATCCGTAAGGCGATAGAAAATGTAATCTTAGCCTATCAAAGTCGGAAGTGTCTTGTATGCCCATGCCGCCTCTGATTTATGGTCGCGTGTGTATGAAGAAACCAGTACCTATGGGTAATTAACCCCCAAGTGAAGAATGCTTTGTATATTACAAAACCAATATTAATTTAACCTTACGATCTATAAACATTTATTAAACATAAACTTAAGTGTCCTACGCTTTAATTTAACTGCAAAGCATCTTATGTTTTCTCTTAGCTAAACACATTTTTTCACCGTAAAGAGAGACCCGCCTCATTTCCTCTGCTATGCTTCTCATTAAACTGTGTTTTCGTTTTTCAGTACTTAACATCCTTCTGCATTCTATCACTACACAAATACCATAGGGTTGCGAGGGAACACTGAAAGAAATCACAAAAATCCCTAGCAACTACGCCCTAAATAACTTGCTATCTCTACCACACACATACACACACAAGAAACACTGAAACATAGCTTACAAAATTGCACAAAAAGGACCCTACTTGACTAAGACTGATGACTTTGGGCAAACACAAAGAAGTTTGTACACGCCAAAGACCCGCAAACGCTAACGTCACCACTACCAGCGTCATCGTCGTTAACCAGTTATTCCTTGAAACCTGAGTTAAGCGTTAAGGGTCGTTCGTATTGTGCTCCAAATCTAATAATTAACATGGTTCTCTGACACGAAATCCTGAAAGCACCAAGGCCCGAAATTTTGCCAAAATTTGAATTAGGGATCCTTTTCGGAAAGCGCGAACCCAAGCACCCCCATTTGGCGTAAATTAATGACCCGGGTACCCGCATCTTATGTCAGGCGAAGACGGTAATTGTTATTTCAAGCGTGTCAAGGTAAAAGCCATTTTAAAGTGTAGTGAAACCCCGGCGTGATTACCAGCAGTCTCAAAACCTATTGTTGAAAAGACCCAAAGGGCAATAGTCGCGACGTTCGATTTTCAGTCTCGAATGTGAGTTTCGCTTTTACAATTGACTGCTAAAACCCCAAGTTATGACGTAAACAGGGAGGGACTAGCCAGGGTCAGTACAATGCGTACCTCCTTCCCCCTTACCAGAGCAAGAAAATTAGAACCCCGTTGCTACGGAAACGCTATTCAACAACACAGGAGTCACTTGGAGTGTCCCCGACCTGTGGCGATTCAGTCAGGAACGCCAATCCATTGTTCCACTAGCTCATTTGCGTAAGCAGCAAATTTCCGTAAATCACAAACACCAGTATCTTTGAGCGAACTGTGGAAAATGTGAGCTAATTCTCTGAAAACGCGGTATACAAGAGCAAATGTTTCAAAGTTACGAACATGTAACATCTTCTATTTAAGATTCCCGCAAAAAGGGTGAACTTTGACCTTAAGTGACTTGGTACTTAACCTTCCCCCAACTCTTAAGAATTACTTATTAGTGCATGTCTTATTGATTATTGCCTGCAACTTGCCTGTTTATGCAACTCGAATCGGAAGCGACTTCATTGACAAATTAAGTGACCCCTATTGGCTAAAAATTAATCCATCTCCTTTCAATTAAAAGTCTTTTGCATGTTCGTATATGTTGTACTGTACTGCTTACGACTCGTCAGGGAAACGAAAGGACAGATGTTTCGATGTCTCCTTTACCGCTTCAGCCTCCTAATCACCCTTTCCAAGAGAATCACATCGCTGTCATTTGCGTCTTTAGAACCCGAGTGCCGAGTTCGCGCTTTATGGAACGCTACGAGAAACTGGCCCGAATGGGCGAAGGGTCTTACGGTGTAGTTTACCGCTGCCGGAATCGAGAAACTGGCCAATTGGTGGCCATTAAGAAATTCGTGGAATCCGAAGACGATCCTCTAATTAAAAAAATCGCCTTACGTGAAATCCGCATGTTGAAAGTAAGAAACTCAAAAACCCAAGGAATACCCAAATTTGCTGTATTACTGACACTCGTACTTTCTACATACTTCTAGCAATTAAAACACCCCAATCTAGTCAATCTCATCGAAGTATTTCGGAGGAAGAAGAAACTGCACCTCGTGTTTGAATTTTGTGACCACACCGTCTTAAACGAGCTGGAAAAGCACCCTAAGGGGTACATATTCAATATATCCAATCTATACTTTCTTGAATTAAAATGGATTTTTTTAGAGTACCCGAGACGTTAACGAAGAAGATTGTTTGGCAAACGGTGCAAGCTGTGGCCTACTGCCATTCGAATAATTGTATTCACCGCGATGTCAAGCCCGAAAACATACTAATCAATAAAGATGGAGTGGTGAAATTATGCGATTTCGGTTTCGCACGCATGCTAAGTAAGATGAGCTAAGATTTTTGATATGGAAAGTTTTTGACTCGATTGTGACGGATGGGTTTACTAGCGGGTCCTGGCGAGAATTATACGGATTATGTGGCAACACGTTGGTACCGGGCACCCGAATTACTCGTGGGTGATACTCAATACGGACCACCAGTCGACGTTTGGGCCATTGGTAATTTTCTTTCAGTTATTTAAGTTCAGTTATTTAAGAAACAGAAATGTCAAACTGCAACACTTAAAAATTTCGCCAAATGTCTAATTAATAGAAATTTATTGTGAAAATAGGCTGCGTCTTTGCAGAACTGGTACGCGGAGAAGCGCTTTGGCCAGGGAAATCTGACGTGGATCAGCTCTTCTTGATTCGCAAAACATTAGGAGACCTAAGTCCACGCCACATGCAGATTTTCAAGAGTAACGAATTCTTTGCAGGCTTAACCATCCCCGAGCCCGATACTCGGGAAACACTCGACGCCAAAATGCCTCGTGATTTCGCTTCTGACGGCATTGATTTTCTCAAAGTAACAATCGATTCTGCCTCCAAAAAAAATCGAGTTGGTTCAATGCTAATTATTTTCTGTAGAAATGCCTGGACAGAGATCCAACCAAACGATACACGTGTGAGCAACTGTTAAGGCATCCTTACTTCGCCAATTTCAATGTTCGACTGCCTGATTCCGATTTGGAAGAATTCGAGCGTCTCAAACGCCTTCGCTCACGATCACGAGTAAGAACCGATGATTCTAGAGGACATTTTATAACGTTTCTGAATCTGATTTCAGAACTCGCAATACTCGAACCCCAACACACTACCACAACTACCAGCCGGGTCAGGCTCAGGCGGAGCTTCTAACAATAACCATACATTCCTGATCGGGGGAAGTCCTCCCGGCATCCAAGGATCACAAGCTCCACGAGCTAACCGTCGATTTGATCATTTGCCTTCAATATGAGGGTCTGGCCAAGGGGTTTACCAAGCGGTGACGGTCGGGAATGTGTATCTGCCCGGCGTCCCCTTCCCACAAAATCGTCAGTACTAAAATCATTGCAACAGAAATTCATCCATCCATACTTTCATCCGAGGAAAACTTTAACAAACTTTAAAACCACGAGTGTTTCGCACGACTTGGTTGTAGCTTGGTGGCAAAGTTGTTAAACTCGAAATCAAGTTTGATGGATGTGATTTAACATTTGACGCGTGGTATGTAACTGGATTGGTAGACCCTGGCGGCCTTATGGTGAGACAAAAAAACTGGAAGGGAAATCGGCACATTCGAAAAGAAACTTACAAAAAGCGATTATACATAACGGGAAATTTAACCTTAAAAATCGCCTTAAAAACGGTTTGGCAAGCATTCAAAGGAAGCCAAAAAGGCAAATTATGGTATAAAAGTACTTTTTGAAAACTTCTTATAACTTATTTCTGCCGTGCTCACGCCCTTGCTGTGAAGAAAATATGTTTTATTCATGAATTATCTTCTGGGGTGAACAAAATTTGAAAACTCGTATTACAAATCTTGATCTTAACAAGTCTTTTCTTCTAGCTTGTAACATTAAAATCAACATTTTAATGTTACAAGGGTTAATATGTCCGGGCTTTTACCACAACCCGATACAAGTAAAGTGCAACAATACAATACAAACGTTATATCATTGAAGAGGGAACTTGTGAAAAGTTACAGGTTTTCACGAGGAATCACACTGAACATCGGAGCTTCATATAATGGAACATTCGGCATATGAATGAATTCACTGTTAGCTTGATTAGCTGACAATTGACGTGAATATGCTAAATGACTCATGTAAAGCTGCTGTTGAGCCATTATGTTCGCACTAGACACAGGATACATGAACGGAGGATATGATTGGCCCATAGATGGCGATAGTGGCAAGAAATCACGGTTACCCGCTGGTACTAAGTATTGAGGCACTGCGTAATGATTTTGAGTGGGACTTAATGACGACATAAGCGAGTTTGTCGGCGATACGGGAGAGTGAGATGGTTGCTGATGAAGATGAGAGGTAACCAGAAATTGCGCAGGAGAAAATGGGACACTTTTGTTTACATCTTCTGCTGCATACGAGGGAAAAGTTAGGCTAGCCTGGGCAAGAAGGTTGGCTTGCGCATGTGCCCGAACTTTCTGTACTACTTCGGGGAACATGACGTCGATTAAAGAGGTTACTATTTGTTCGTTAACTTGTGGAAATTTCTTCACAGCTTCCGAAAGCTTCTGGAGCTGGTCAGGGCTCAAGAAATCCGTGATGTCCTGCTTAACGTTGGCTACCAAAGGCTCCTTAACTGCTCTTGACACGAAGAAATCTGTGGGGCTGACAGAACGTTCTTCTACTTCTGGATTTCCTGAACTGAGGCTTCCTAACAAATCATCCAGGTTACAATCTTTATTGGGAACACTTGAGTTGGTGGGAAGCTTAGTTTTGGGGATAGAGATAGTTATAGAGATTTCTTGGCATGGAAGATCAGGTAACGGTACACGAATAGGTACGTTAGCTGTTAAACTGGGGGATACTTCCGCAGACTCCCCAATCTGCGACTTCTTTACTGACCGCTCAAATTCGGGGGATTCCTGGAATGGCAAGGGAGAAGGCGGGATCTCAGGTGAATGGGCCGTTTTTGGCTTGGGTAACGGCGTAGTAGACTTCCACTGCACAGCCCGATCTTCTTGTTTCTGCCTTTCGAGGGCTTTTTGTTTCTGCAAACGGGGAGGTAAACCTGGCGGAATGTACGGAACTTGCTTTTTGGGAGTCGCTTTAGCCATCTTGGAAGCATCTTCTAATTTGGTTCTGACTATACTAGCCTCAGCATCCCAGTCCTCACTGCTCTCATTATTAGCGCGATCTTCGGTTTCTACGGGTTCATCGTAGGTTCTGAAAGGCTTGCAAGCTAGCTGACGGTACTCATCGGGGTTCCCAAACATGTTGACATAGTGAGCTTTACGCCTACGCGCATCTTCTTGCTCCGTGGTCAAACTCATAAGAAGCGCTGTCTTCATGTCTTCCATTTCGCATGAAGAAAGAGATGAGGCTCTCGAAGAATCCTGAAATAACTGGTGGCCATCTTTTCCTTCCCTGGCATTTGTCAACGGCGGAGGAGGAGGAAGTGTCTTACTGGGCAATGGAGACGGCTCTTGCTCCACGTTCGCTACAGAAGATAAGGAATATAAGTGGGTTATCATACTGACACAAGCTAAGGAACATGAAGGAAACAAGAAAGTTACCAGATCTCCAGTACTGGACAGGCTGGTGTTTCTTCTCGTCTTTTTTCTTGGGTCTCACCGCCACGTTTCCGTACTTATCCGCAATATCCATGGGAATCTTATCAGTGCTGACCTCCTTCCACTTGCCCGAATCTGGACCGAAAACGTCTTTAAGTGTTGGCACTTCCTTCTTGCAGGGCTTCTGGATAGGTTCTTCGAGAATTGATTCAGATACTGGGAGAATAGGAGCCAAATTTTGAGTTTTCCGGTCTAGTGAGAAGGGCTTCTCTCGAGGATTAACCACTGTGGGATTAACCTGGCCGTGCCCTTCTGTTAACCAGGGAAATTCATCGCACCCTATCGTTTGTCCACCTGACCTGGAATGAAAAGGTTTTAAGTAAAGATCTAAAGAAATCTTACGTGTTCATGGTAAAATTTCCATGTTTTGGCAAGGATTATTCAAGTTTTAAGTTAAATAAGAATGGGTTTACATTTAGATTTACTTACTTTTTCTTCTGGCGAGCTAACTTGGCGTTTTGGAACATGGTATCAAAGCTGGCCATTTCTAGATCCTCTGCTCTTCTAAAGTAAGCTTTTGTTTTTTCAAATCGAAACTGACTTAGTGAGGAACACGTTTTTCTAGACGCCAACAGCCATTTCTTTGGGATCACATTGCACGCAGGGTCAGATTGCCAAAACTTCGGGATTTTGATATGGTTTCTGTTTTGGCAGACGGCGCCTTCTATTAACCCCCAACACGTTCAACAAGTTGAAACATCCGTAAACGCTATTGACCCAGACCCCAGGCCCGTATCCAGGGGGGGTAGGGGGTTTTAACCTCTCCGACATTTTTTTCGTAAAAAATCCTTGTAAATTTTTGTTAGCTTACGGGATACAAGACAACACACTGTCAAATTGACCAGGACTATAGATAGAAAACTAAATTCCTTGAATAGGAGAATGTCTCGACTTTTTCAAGGGGAAAAATTTAGCATCCCTGCCCTCCCTATGGAGAGGAGAGGTGCTAAATTTTTTCCACTTGCTCCGGATATTTAGCTATCCGGTAGGACCGACTTGAGCCCTGACCTTTCAAACTATGCGACCTCGGCGAGTTGATGCGCCCCAGGCTTGTGACAGAAAAGAAAAAGATCTCGACACTCCAGTCTCGACCAAACCTCGACCAAACTCGAACTTAGTTGTTTCACCTTTCGTTTTGATTAAGTTTAACTAAAAGTTTGTGGTTATTATGAAGCGTCAGTGTAACATTACGTCGTTTTTCGCGCCTCATCGAGCCCGAGACGAAAAGTGGTAAAGTCTCGGGATCTTCACCTGCCAGTCAGATTGCCGCTCCAGGTTCCCAGGTTCAGCCGCTCCTCAACCAGAGCAACTAGCGGATACTTCTTCTATGTCTTTAGACAATCCCAGTCTCAGGTTATCAAACACTTCTAATGAAGTGGTTAGCGAGAATGTCTGTTGTAGCATGCTCCTCCGCAGGAGATTCTTCTAAGTTTTTTGATAACGATATCGGCAGGTTTTTAAACCTATCTTCTGATCTAGATTCGACGACAAAGCTTCAGCTAATTTAGACTCCTTGGACGCCCGACATTTGGTACGTTTTTCCTCTCGATGTCACAGGCAAAAGAAAATTAAGGTTTCAGGTTAGTTGGCTACAGCGTCTTCCCCAGTTTCGATATTCCCCGTCTGAAGACGGCGCTTTTATGCAGATCTTACTTTTTTTTCACGCAGAAACAGCCTGTAAAGACTCCCACTGTCAATCAGTTAGGCACGGCTAGGAAGGCTCAAGTCGAATATATAATATAATTAATTAGATATAATTGGTATAATATAGTAGAAAATATCATTTCTAAGTAATCTATTAATATGTTGGTTAGATAAAATTGGTCCACATCCACATACTACCCCCGCCCCCCCACCCCGAACCAAAATCCTGGATACGGCCCTGCCAGACCCATACATACTTCTTGATCAACAGTGGCGTAACGAGGGTGGGACAGCCAGGGCACGTGCCATGGGCGCCAACTTGAGGGGGGCGCCCTTTTCATGGTACACGATAAGAAAAAGAGTAGAAAAGAAGGATTTTAAAAAAATTATGAGCTGAAAAATGGACTTGGATGAATGCGATCATTGTTAATATGATTCTTGCGTTCCGGTTTCTCGTTTTTTTTAGGGGGGGGAGGGGCGCCTTTTTTCATTTGCCCTGGGCGCCATTTAGCCTCGTTACGCCACTGCCGATCACCCTTACGTGTCGCGAGGGTTTCCTTCACTTTCTTCCAATTTGTAAATTTACTTTCGCATTGTCCTCCAATTCTATTACTGGTTTTAAAAATGAATTAAAAATAATGACTTCGTTTAACCTAACCTAACAGAACCACTTTTTGCAGTGAGTTAGGAAAGATCCAAAACCTTTAGTGACCTTTAATATACCACGTTTTGCCTGGGAATGATTTTTCTCAAAGCGGCCTTATTACGGAAAACAAACCAGGTCTTTTAAAAAAAGAAAAAAAAGGCAGCGTGAGCATTTTCTATTGGCTGGACTATATATTACGAAACACATAGAAAACAAACAGTTACATAATAGACAAAGGATTTTTAACACATGAACCAATTATAGTGACCTATAATGAGTCCCTCCTTTCCTTAATGATAGCTAGAGCACTTTTAACAAAGGGAAGCTATTGATGGAAATGCTTTACCATTACAAAGAAAAATTTCTGCATTTAAGTGGAATCTAAATGTTGAAAGTTTCTTAATAGTATTGCTCTTGGTTTGTTTAACCATATGCGCTGGAAAAACTAGGTCGTTTTCAAAACATTGTGTGACATTCTCTCATCATACAGCGTTGCTACAAGTTGCTACATATAAGATGCAGGATTCTGTCAGATTTCACATCTATTTTGTTATTCATGTTCGGACTGCACGGTCGGTCGCACTGGCATCTTGAACAGACTAAGCTTCGCCTTTCCATCGAAGACGATTTTAGAAAAACCCTAATACTGCGCAATGCACAACGACGTAATTAGGTACGACTCAGTGCGATGAGAAAGCACTGACATAAGTTCTAAGAAATCGTTAATACCAATGTCACTTTATAAGAGAATTAAGGGAGAGCCTAGGGAAGGAGAGGCGCAACCTTCGACTTAAAAACGTATTTTTCAATGATAAATCCTTTTACGATAATATGATTAATGCTTCTTATTACTGAGGGCTCGACTTCTAGAAGCTTGTTTTTTTAGCATTATGTATACGGAGCTTTTACTAAGAAAATGGGTTGTTCCGACGTTTCGACTTATCAAGAGTCGGCTTAATGTATAAGCTTTTGAAAACATATTGTCCAGATTAACTGTTCCGAACAGCATTAACTAAACCACCGGATTTATTATGCACACCTCTTTGCATAACGTTAAATAGTCACCCGAAAATAGGGGTAAGATGAAAACGTTTTAATTTTATGGGGGACATCAGTCGTCGATTAACCTCCTTAATTCACTTTGCCCCTCAAGTCCTCAACTACACGAGTAAACACTAAACCAGTAGCGAAATCAAATTTTGCTGATGTTAAAGCATGCGGTCCTTGCATAATACAATTCTTAGGAAATAATCTTTACACGAGAAAATTAAAGTGCCACATGTAAAACATGTTTGCCGATATATGTGAAGAACAATTCTAAAACAATTGGCTGACCATTTTAACATAATTCCGATCACTTCATTATTCTAAACTGAAGTCCAACCCGAGAAAACTATTTCTAATTTGATCCAAGACAAGCATTTCGCTGGCTACGTAATTCTTAGCTCATTTCCAGGATGCCGAGTGTCAGATCACCGACGCCTTCCCTTCTCTCTAATGCAGACCGTGACCATTTGCTTTTAACTGATCATTCCCATTTGCCTATTGTTTAGCCCATTCAGCACATTCCAGGCCAAACGTGTATGTAAACGCTCTTCCTCTCCCTTGGTTCCTTCTTCCCTTTTGGCCTTTGGTTTTAGTCGCCTATAGGCGCTCTCAGTTTTTGGCTAGATGTTCTTGTTCTAGATACACTCGCTTAATCTTGATTAGATGCTAGTGATTTATTGACGCTTTACGAATCTGTACCGACGAATATACTTAATAAAGTTGTAAACGATTTTACCGTTATTGTGCCAAAAACGAACCGACAGCCTCCGCTCCATCGATCAAAACAACTCGCTATACTTTACCAATCCAGCAACCTAGCCAAACTATCCGCTCGGGTAGACAATCGAAGCCTCTTGCCCGCTTCGCCGACCAAATATTTAAGTAAAATTAATGTATCTCTCTGTTATTGGTCGACGATATAACCAATAACACATTTTGTAAAATTAATACTATTCGTCGTAGCCGAATTTTCATAAAACCATAGGAGACAACAAGTGGTTGTATTCCTCACCAATCAATTTTTCGACGGCAATGGCTCTTTTTCGACGACAAAAGCGAGATAGAACACCAATTTAATAGGCGAATAGAGAACAACCATTGGAATTGCCATTTACCGAGCAAGCCCGTTGCCTGGAACTTAACCCATTGACCACCAGAATTACCGAACTGACCACCGAAGTTTAAACCCTGAAGATCAAACTCGCTGTTACGAAACGAAAAGTGGACGACCTAGAACGCCAAATAGACCGAAGAACCCGCTCATTAACTTAACCCCGCCCACCCAGCTCAGCAACAAACCTGTACTACGGGACGTAGTCTTGCAAAGATGAATGCGGTGGGAAGAACTAAAACAATTGGCTGACCATTTTAACTTAATTCCGATCACTGCGTTATTCTAAACTGAAGTCCAAACGTAGAAAAGTATATCTTCTAATTTGAAACCAGACAAACAGTTTCGTTGACTACATAATTCTTAGCTCCTTGCAGGATGCCAAGTGTCAGATCACCGACGCATTCCCTTCTCTCTAATGCAGACCATTTGCTTTTAACCGATCATTCCCTTGGATCTGTTGTTTAGCCTATTCAGCAAATTCCAGACCAAACACGTATATAGACGCTCTCCTTCTTCTTGTCTCGCTCGCACTCTCAATTTTTGGTTAGGTGCTCTTGCTCTTATATTGTGTTCTGACGAAACATTACTTCCTTGTACTTTGCTGACCAGTGACCTGTTGACCACACAGCCTTATTAATTACCGTTGTGCCAATAACAAACACATAGCGATCAAAACAATATACAAACATATACAAGCAGTTTTGCTATCTCCTCTTCAAAGAACAAGCAGAAATACCAGCTTCCGAGTGCGTACCAGCTTCCACCAAGGTGAAATCCACCATGGTAGTATACTTGATGGACGTCGTGATGCCGAAGATGGTGTTCTTCTACTTTTGGAAAACTAGGACCTGCTAGCCGACCAGTCGTCTGAGGAAATTCGTAACCGGTGATATCCAAGCGGAGACATTGGAGGTTCGTGGGGTGGAAACCATACATCTTGGATGGTAATCGCAGAAACGTCGAATGGACATGGTTGCAGAGGATGATCCAGCTCTGGAAGAAGATTGTTTTGTAGTTAACCATTGCGTGGTCATAAAAATGACGCCAACCCTGGCCACCGTGGTGGTCATCGATGGCGTCGTGATGTTGACTTGACTGCTGAAGAGGGTCGCGTTCTATCTCGGCTGGGGTGAACGCACGTGGGGTGTCCCTAAACCAAGGCCACGGAAACGTCTGGAACCGCCGCTGGTAGATATAAATCAGGCCAAGTATACTGATCTTGGAAAACGTTTCGCATCCACGTCGCCTATTTGTACTGTTTGCCCCCATTACATATTCGCTTATCAGTTCATTGACAATAAACAGATTTTTTGCTGTTGAAACTTGAAAAGCTATTTATTTCATCAATTCTATCTTATAGAAATTCAATTTCTTAGACAGTTTTCTCGATCCCTACCTAGTATAGCAGGTTCCAATGCAACCCAGACGGAGCTAGGTTCAAGAACCAGTTGCTATACTTTTTTTTTATTATTTAGTTCAATCGGCTGAGCTAAGTTCGTTGCCGTACAGGTACTAGGAGTGAAGGTGTTAGGAGTTATAATGTTATTTAATGTCCAATAACAGTTAGTTGCTATACTTATAGTAATACTATATACATAAAGAACGTGCCTCGCATAAAGAACGTTCCGCATTACGAACGCGAGCGCTGGCCGGAAAATGTTCCGAACGCGTTCCCGCATTACGAACCGCGCGCGCGCTCTGTATGTTTTTTATATTTGAAATTTGTGGAAAGTTCAGTGCTTTTGTTAGAGTTGTCAAAATGACACCTAAGAAGACCGTTAGTGGGAAGAGTAGAAAAGCACTTTCTATTGAAATGAAGCACGAAATCATAGACAAAAAAGACTCAGGAGCTAGAGTTGCGGATCTTGCAGCTGAATATGGAGTGATCAAGTCAACCATATAGGGACAATTTTAGCCAACAGAGAATCAATCATGAAAGCCAAGGTGGCCAAGGGAGTCTCAAGAATTTGATCACAGGTGCACAGAAAATCAATTAATGATGAAATGGAGAGGTAGCTGTTAGTTTGGATTAATGAAAGGTAAATGAAACAGATTTAACCACGCAGGAAATATTTTTTGAGAAAGCTATGGTCATGTATGAAGAACTTAAAAGATCCACTCCAGGAACAAGCTCACAAGCTTCAGAACAAGGCAAAAGAGTTCAAAGGGGCCTCCACAAATGGCGCCACCCAAAAATCACGATTTTTGACCCCCGTCCCCTCGGTCATCAACCGTCATCATTTTTGGTGTCACCCCACCCTCTAAAATGGCGCCATCACCTGGTTGACCCATCTCACAGATTTAAAATCTCATGCTTTTTAACAAGATTTCAAGCAGATATGAGGACTTTTACATCCGTATCCGACGCAAGCATGGTTTGCAAAGAATCACAAGTTAAATTTAGAGTTACAGGATGGCGTCACTTTCTTATCAACCCTTCCCACCCTCTCGTCATCTCGCCGTCATCTTTTGCTGAACCCACCCACCCTCTCCCCTGGTGGCGCCATTTGTGGACGACCCCAAAGCCAGTATGGGGTGGCTTCACAGGTTTAAGAAAAGAAGTTGCACTTACAGTGTCATAATGCAAAATTACTATTTTGGACCGGCCTCGGGAACGGATCAAAATTATTCCCATAGTAACATATGGGAAACGGCATCCCACACAATTTACGATTCGCATACCGAACGCCGTCCTGGAACGGATTGTGTTCGTTATGCGAGGCACCACTGTACGATCAATTGACTTGGGTAAAACCCGAATGGTTACCTTCTAGTATATATAATAGAAGGTAATTAAAAAGCTAAATTTGTACAGTAGCCTAAAGTATTTGAATATTTTAATAATTGTGTCTTACGCTTACGTAATTTACCGTGTGAAAAAAAATGAAAAATGAGAGCAAAGTAGGCGTACGTATAGGTCGATAAACCAGACCTTGATTTTTTTTCCTGAAACACCCTCAGTTACGTAAAAACCTGTTTTACCCAAGTCAATGTTCATCAAGCATGACGATATTTAAGCAATAGAGTAGCTACTATACGCATACAAGCTTTGGATCTGGTCAACGCTCCAGGAATAGGCACGGTAACCGCCTTTCTTTAGTCGCTTCCGGATTTTTTTTCTTAAAAAATTCTGTCGGACTAGGGGCTTTTCCTGGCTAGTAATTTTCACGGCCACAGGAGGACTATAAAAAGAACAAGCACTCCGTATCGAAGCATCATTCCCCAGAGCAACTTGCAAAGACAAACTTGAGCAACTCAGCATGAAGTTCTTGGTAAGTTAAGAAAAAAAAGTTGATGACGTTATTTCTAACAATTGTAACTCCACTTTCAGATCCTTTTGGCCCTCGTGGTGGCGGCTCTTGCTGATGACTTGGGTTCCTCGATGTCGAGGACCCCAACCTTGGTTGCTGTTGACCAATCGTTGGAGGAACACCGCAACCGAGGATATGGGGGCGTTTATGGAGGCTACCGCAGCGGCTATGGGCAATACCCCAGCAGATACGGTGGTTACGGAGGGTACGCTACTGGGCATTATGGTAGCTACCGTGGGCGTCGAGATGTCGCTTTGGTAGCCGAAGTTCCTGAAGTTCTGCAAGTTTCTGCTGACTTGTCTGCCGATGAACACTACCGCCGCCGCTACGGCTACTCTAGCTACGGCTATGGCTACCCTCGCTACGGCTATTCCAACTACGGTTACGGTAACCGCGGCTACGGCGGCTACAGGCGTTGGTAATCGAATCGATCAGAAAAGGAACTTTACAAGATTCCAGACGTTCAAGTTTTTTCCTCATCACCCCAACTCTCAATCTCATCTGTTACAAGTTTATAAAAATACACCGTTTGAAAGTTTGCCTTTGTTCTATTACATTTTCAATCTCAATGTCACAGTACAGGACATGCCATCTGCAATGTGCTCAATGTCAGCATGCATGTCAACAGTTTAATCTTAAAACTCGAATTAGATCAATCGGAAATAAAGTTGAGATCTGTGCCATGCAGTCGAGCAACTTCGTTCGGCCAAGCATCAAATCTTGGTTTTGGTTAGCTATATTCTTCCGTGACACTTAATATATCTAACAATATTTTCCAAGCAGAATACAGTAATACCGTAGGTGGGACCGACGGGAAATCGCGTAAGTCGGGGTATTACTGTACACGTTTTCCAAAGATGAATTCCGACACTAATTTCAAGAAGAAATTTATATTACTAATTAAATTAAAAATATTAACATGTGTACCAGTGTATTTTTGGCTAAATTATCATCACCTACATCGTTTTTTTGGCTACCACCCATATACCATAAACAAAAGAGGAAGAAAAAAACCGTTTAGGAGGCATTTTTTTGTCTGTTTAAATTCTGGATAACGGAAATTCTATTCCTTCGGCTGCCGAATCTAAAAAGGCATAAAATTTTAAGAACGAGTGTAACGAGAAAGCCATAGCTTGTGTGTAATAATCTCTGGTTGAAACTAAATATACCTTTCTAAAATACCCCGTTTTTCATACTACATAGCTTCCAGAAGTGGTTCTTGAAAAAAAAAGTAAAGAATACAGTCATGGAACTGATACGATTTTCTAAACGATTTTCTTGGGCGATTTTTACCCCGTTTTTTTACCACGAATCCAAAAGACAATTGTACTTCTTGGGCGGACGACAGGCGGTTAACAAAGCGTAACAATGGTTAGTTTTGAATCTGGTCGAGGGGAAAAGAGAGAGAGAGGGGAAACAATCTTCGTATAAGCCAAAAGAGACGAGAAAAAAAATCGTTTACCCTGCTTTGGATATATGGCTTAATAACTCACTACAAGTGTCTCCTTTTCATTACAGTAACATCAAATATTTCCTCTTAACAAGTCGACCCCGAACTTACGACAAAAAAAAAGCTTTCTGGGGGCCGCTAAAAGTTTTTCCTATCACCTTTGCAAGCAAACAACCAACTGAACGCAATTTTTGCATTAATTTTACCTTAGAGCTTAGTCTTTTTATGCTGAAACTTTTCGATCGCTGTAGATCAAAGATCTAGATAGAAAAACATGCCGACTCGTATGAAGCTAGGTTTGAATGCTGTTATAAATCCAAGGGCTATTTTTTTAAGGTTTCTTTAAAACATGATGGGTTAAAACGAAACAATTATGTTCTTGAACCCCGTAGATGTACTCACACAAAATTCCCTGCAACGTTAGTTTCAAACTATCGACAAAAATTCCACAACTTCCTCCATCAATACGTGCCCGTTTGAAAAACCCCAAAGCGTTCAGTTCTTGTTATAAAAACAAACAAAAAAAACGAGTGTTTCTTGCTTTTCTCCGTCGTCCTCTTCTTTTGATGAGTGGGTTTCTAAGACATGTGTTTTTTTCTCCCAAAGATTCCGTTATACATTTATAGGAGATGTGGGCGAGTTTCGGCCATGTCCAACAATGACATTTCCAACATGGTGAGCAAATCCTGTCCTCCTGGTGATGCAGAGACCGATAAAGGTAAGGCAACATCATGCCTCAATTGCAAGCCAGGAAAGGGACGTTGATGAGGGGTATTTTTGGTACGAAACGTAGGGGATATGGACTGCTCCTCCTTGATAAGGCTAAAGCTGGCTCTGTCCACGTTCATTGTTGAAGCGGCCACCAAAGGAATTTTGCCGGATGAGGGCTTCTCTCTTCCTTTATTAACATCCTATAGGCACAAATGAACAAAGCAAAAATTACTTCCAACGAAATCCCCAATCTTGCTGTTTTACTTTTAAAACTATAGAAACTTTCAAATAGTTGGGTGTGCGGGGTGAGGACACAAATACACGCAGGCTTTGATATACATCCAATACCATTCTATCCAAGGCATCAGACATGCAAATGGCCTGTTTTAAAACTATTTTCAAGTTTTAGGCTCCCATCATGCCAACATGCGTTCATTTGAGTTACGAGTCTCTCGCTTTGCTTTATTCTAACTAAGCTCTACTGATTTACAAAAACAACACTAAAAAAAAAACGGGCCAGGAAATTCAGATCGTACGTTTTTTTCTGTTCTCCTCGGGTCACCAAACTAAAATCATGCTAAAGAAAATTCACGCTGATTTCCATTAAATTTGTTTTTCTTTGTCGGGGGGTTGTTACATATTCTAATATACGCTCTTTTTCTTAGGAACTAATAAATAAAGGAACTAGAAAGACAAACTCTATGGAAAGCGTTTTCTTTTTTTAAAGTTAGGATTGTAAGAAAATCCAAGGCATACAAAATTAGGTTTTCTTAAGAGTTATCCCCCAAAAAAGGGGAAAAAAGATAGAAAGTACCTTCACAACACTGATCTAAGGAAAAGTTCTAGAAGGACAAGACGAAGGAGAAGAAGAAGATAAATTACTGGGTGATGAACTTTTCGTTTTTGTTGCTTCTGATGGTTGTTTTTCCTGTTTTCCCCCTTGCATGCCCGATCCTGTGCCTTTGGACCCAGCTAGCATTAGAGACAAGAGAGAAGAACCCTGTCCGTTTATAGGCTTTGATTGACCTTTGCCCCCACAAGCATAACCAGCCACCGAATCACTTCCACTGACCAGTAAATTGAGCAGCACGCTGTTGGAATCAGCCGCTCTCATTCGCCTTCCAGCTAAAGAAGTGGGCGCCGACGAGGACTGTTGCTGTTGAAGTTGATGATGAAGTGCGGGTGCGGGCGCCACAGGTGATGCCATTCTTAGGGTTCCCGCATTCGAAGAAGCGGCTTTTGGTTCAGACGCCATTTTGCGCCACACATATTCCATACTGCCTCCGGTCATACTTAACTTGGGAGCCGGCGTCACCATGCTGTGAGTTAAACCGTTCATCAGTGCCTCTCCTACCAAACCTCCGCCTGTCATGCAAGGCTTGACTCGCGATTTAAAGGCGCTGGCGGTTGCGTGCGCAGCAGCTCGCTTGCCACTGGTTCCTGGTGCCAGTACAAACTTGGAATTGGGCGAATCGTCGTGAGTGGAGAATCGTTCACTGGCAGAACGAGGATAATTCGATTCCATCTTTTTCGACGGGCTTTCGCCACCGGACAAGAGCATTTGTCCCAATGTGCCCAAGGAAGCTGGTAACTGGTTGTTCATTATTGCCAAGTTCGGTTGGATGAAAGGAGCCGTCGCCATTTTCTGTTTCTTGCTCAGCAGTCTCGAGTCCTGATTCATGTCGAGGAAGGAGCGCTTCATACTGCCCTGAAATGAGTAATCCATGTCTTGATTTCTTCGGATTGGGCCAACGCTCTTAGTCACTTCCAGCTTAGTGCTCAATGCTGGGCAATTCACTTCGGAAAGAAGGGGTTCAAGGCGATTAGGTCTCCAGTTAGTAACACTAAATACCAGTGGAGAAGCTGCAAACGGCAAAGACAAAACACGTTATAAAATGAAAGATTTTTTGAAAAACGTTTGTACGCAAATTGTCCTCATTACCTTCAACGTCTTGGACTGAAGTTGTGCAGGCTACGTCTTGTTGCAACAGCTGGGCTAGGCTCCGCCCTCCTTTAACAGCCATGTTGGCTTGGGCTTCAAGGGCTTGCTCCTCGAAGGATTGGTCCTTGCTCGTGAAGTCCTCCAACGAGACATCCCAATTAAAGCTGGGGTTATTAAAGAGGGGCAAATCATCGGAATCGCCCATCGGGATGTAAGGAGCTCGGGTTTCGAACTCATCTTCGTCATCCATTGCTTCGTCTGCGAAACTGGTGTTGTGTTTATCGAAGAAATTCTCTTCTTTGACGCTGAGAGACTGGGACAAATCGGCTTTAGCCTCTTCTTTGTAGAGAGAAACGTCTTCAGTTTCGAGGCTTCCCACTTCCGTGAACGGCGAGGAAATGAAGTCATCCTCTCCCAACTCCTCCATGGGGGGTAAGCTACTCTGTCGCTGCATAACATAGGCACCAGGGGCTCGTAGACTATTCTCGCTTTCCAAGTATGGTGAAACGGACTCACTTCGTTGGTCTTCATTCTATGTGAATATTGAGGATTTAAAAAAAAGTTAGTTCATAGAAACTCGCACATGTGGAAACATACACACACAGGACATGTACAGCTTGTCCTCGGAATTTCCTTAAGAAAAAGAAAATTCCATGAAAAGAAATGAAGAGATCTTGCAACCCCAACGGACTCGGATGGAACATAAAAAATAAAAAAGTACCTTCGAAGTAGCCGGGGATAGTATTTCCAGATCCGAGTCACCATGTCCTGGACTAGGTCCGGGTTTATCGATGAAAGGATCGTTGCGGAAAACAGATGCAGTAGAGGAGTAGACACTGTCTTTTTCACTCTCATCATCGTCGGGACTGTCTTCTTGCTGGCTTTCAAAGGGGAATTCCATGCCTGTCAAGGGCAAGCAATCTAATGTTGCTGGCAAGCCGAGATCGTCGAACAATTCAGCCATGGAAAAGAACGTGGGGAAATCGAGTGGTATGCATACATCGCCTGCTGTAGGAGCTAGATGCGTTAGATCTTCGGGTTCTTCTTTTAGCACTAGAAATAGAAAATTATATTTTTTAAGAACCGAATTCTATGTCTCGCTCGATAAATGTCTTCCACCAAGTGCACCCAACCCATCACTAACGCTCTGATTACAAAATCCTTATCACATGCAGGTATTGTGACCGATAAAAAAAAACTCAACTCTAAAACATTTAAAAAATAAGACAAAATCGATATAAGTAAATGATTCGATTAAATTACATTTAAATCATTTGCACACACAAATTCACTTGACCGAAATAAAATAAAATGTAAACCTACAAATTTAAATAAAACCAACTGAAGTGTAATGAATTGGACAAAGAATACACTCTAAGAAAACAAAGTCATAAGATTCAAAGGTGAATCAAACGGCTTTCCGGTGAAAATATGCGCAAGTTAATCCGAAGATCATTATGTCTCCCAAAAATTTTATAATCTTATATTAAAGTCTCTGGGGGAAAAAGTCAAATTAAAATGTGCACTCACGCTAAGCTATTCGGTACGCAAAGGATGTTTTACCTGTCATATCTTCTTGTTCACTGAATGTCATGAAGCCACTACTCATCTCAGCCGTGCGGGGCGCAAAAATGTTGGCTGTGGTAGCACGCGGGCGACACACGTCCAAAGGTGCCAAAGGCTCACGATTAACCTTATTCGCCGAATGAACTGCGCGGAGAGGTTTAGCGTCGTTTTCACTCTGGAGCGTTGATTTGGAACTAACAGCGGCCAAATTTCCGTTGATTACAGGTGCTCCAGCCGCTTTGGCGGTCATCTGATTCACGGACACGATCTCGTCCTCGGCCTCCACTCCACTGTAGAGTTTTTTTTAAAAAAATTACACAAATGTTGTCGAAAGTGGCCTTGCGCAACGTTTCTGGGTTAAATTACGTGGGAAAGGGAAACACAGATATGGGTTAAGGGTACTCTATTGAACTCTTCCAATGCCAAAAGTACCCAAAACACTGCGAACTTGCTCAACGTTACCGGCGTATTGCACGAAAAGTCGTAGGCTTAGCTTCGTCCAAGCTGTTTTTCTCGACTGAAAATAGCTAACGAGTCCCAATGACCTGGACACCCTCCTCCCCCTAAAGCTGTGCACGCCACTTCGTTAGGCAGATCACGTGCTTTGGCATATGACCAATAACTTCCACCTCGCGTGCTGTTGATCTGAGCTTTTGCTTAACCTCTTCTTTTTTAATATCCATTATAGGTTTGTTTATCGTTTCTGTGAGCTTAATTTTAGTCATATATGCCCTCCACGTACTCACTTGACTTTCTCAACATTAAAACAATGCCAACTTTTCTTCCAAATCGTCCAATGAATCTTCCGTCCTCCGAAACGAAAAAACTCTAGTAATTAACAGGCGCCTGTCGAGCTTATGTAATTTTCGACCTATAAACTTTAGAAGGTTTCATGGGTTTCACGACCTCTACGAAGTAAATTTAGCGAAAACTGGGTGGGTGGGAACTGACTATTGGTGTGCCAATTGTTCGCATGTCTATCCTAAAAATAAATTTCTCGAGAACAATATTCATAACCTTTGCGATGTACCACATGGCGAACATGGGAATTTTAGCAGGAAAATACGATTATCTCTGCTCAGTAAATAACGCAAAATTATCTGCACAACCTTGCTTGGCCACAGGCGCTCTTTTGCAACAAAGAAGATGTTGTCTGGGAAAAGAATGCCTGCAAGTATTTAGATTGGCCTGTTTTTCAGGAGCAAAAGACGCGAGCTTACTTTGTTGAATTTTTCTTTCTCAAAGCGAATTCAGCTGGGAACCTGTGCGGCATTTTTTGGCACTGAGTGCCACAGATTCATTGTCACAACACACAATTTTGTGGAACTCAAAGTTCTAAAAAGGGCTACACTAGGTTCCCAGTTAAAAACGCTATCATATTCATAGCGAACATAAATAAGAATGAAAGACGTATAAAAGACGCGAATATCCCCTACAGACGACGCTCGTGAAATTGAACAAATTCGGCGATATTTTTGTCAACAATGAAAAATTCCTCGAATCTCTCGTAAAGACGCTCCAACTAGCGCCTTTTTGGGTCTAAAATGGGAAAACCGTTGATGAACCAGCAAACAAACTAGGAGACGAAGTTTCCTAACATAAGGGCCAAGGTTTTCTTTTGGCAAATCGTTGGAGAAAAGCTCCCGGAATACAAAGTCTTCTGAAAGCTACCAAGCAAGTCAAGTCTAGGACCTTGTCTTGGCTTTCCAAAAACTTTTATTAATACGTCAGACCTGTCAGGGAGATTACTCAGCGAGAATACGAGATATATGTGATAAACCACCTTAACCTTGCTTATCTTTCTTATTTATTTTTTGGGGTTCTGATTCTATGAACCACCTAGTCCTTAAAAATAAAACGAAGTCGAGTATAAATGAGCCATTTCAACTTGTCCTTCCGTTCTGGCACTTGGCACGAAAGTGAAAGAAAAGGTTGAAAGTCGAAACGCAACCAATACGTGGAAGCCATTTTGGCGATAGAAATAAGAATGTAAGAAAAAAGGACATGTCCCACTTTACCTTAGCACTGAATGGACGCACACAACAGCTTGCGGCTTGGAACCACGCGGCCCGTACAACAATGTCGACTGGGTTTGCACCCAAGCGTAACCGCCGTCCCGGGCTAGGAATCGGTAGCTCGGAGTTTGGGCTTGTCCTTTGGTCAACAATGTTTTGTAGCTTTTCAGTACCGCCTCGTTGTCTATGCTGTGATGGTAGTTGTAGGCTGACTGTCCTTCCAAATCCTCTGGCCGGTACCCAAGAAAACTGACAATCCTTATAAACGAAACAAACATGAATACAGGGTTCGCGTAAGGGTATAAAAAAAAAGGCTTTTCTGAATTCGAGGTTTACTTGTCATCAACGTAGGTGTATTTCATGTCCAAGCTGTGCTTTGTTAAGAAAGTTTGCTTATCCAAGGGCACCTCGATGTTGGAGGGATGCGGAATTGGTTCGCCAATCAGCACCAGAAAGTGACCCGCAGGGCTTTCCAAGGCCGATTTGCTGGCTAATACCCGCCCGGTGCAATGAATCACCTGTTGTAATAATCATCGTTAGCGGCTTTTTTTAATTAGCTTCACGTTTCACGATTTGTTATCGTTCTTTTTCTGTCTCCTCTTCTTTTCCCTTACTTTGTAAGTGGCGGATTTCAGATTAACGCTGCGGCCTTTGCTCGTCAGGGTGCTTTTAAGGCGGAGGAAGAAGGCGCGGCTTTCAGGGGTGGTCGACGGGGTGGTGTTGGACTGGTGGCTGTTATTCACCGAGCTAGTACGAAGAGAAAGCATTTCTTTGATTTCGTCGTGATCGCATGGATGAGAGAACTCGTAGATGCTCTGGCCAATCAAGTCGATTTGCGCTAGGCCCAAATGCTGGCTCACATTCTCGGAGAGATAAACGATATCCCCTTCTTGGGACAAGACCAAGAGAAAGCCTTCCAATGCTTTGAGGAGCAGTGAATCTGCCGCGTGATTGTCGTGGGCAGAGCTTCCCTTGGCGGTGGTTAGCACTAGAACGAAAAGGGGGGAAAAAACAGGTTAACTAACATACATTATTCATGAAAGGTGGGTGTAATACCAGCTCTAAGTATTAACAAACTAGAACGAATTTCAGTTACGACTTTTACACTCTAGCTATGTTTATCTCTAGCACTTATACAACGCTAATGTTTACGACTCAAAAACGCTTTACGTCTGTTAAACGAAATTTGTAGGAATTCTCGAAAACTTTATCCCCATGCTAATTTCTCCAGCTTTCCTATACGTATAGTCAAATTTTGCATACTCATACTGCTGCTATACAGATCCTCAACGACGGTAGTCCGTTCTTCCGGCAACGGAACATAAAACTTAACAAAATATCCTTGTTTTAACTTACGAAACACAAATAGAAGGTTCGTTATAAGACCTTAGGATAGTCATAAAAATCTATTACGTTTTAAAAGCTTCTCATAACTAATCTCAGAGTTATTGATGACAATCGTACAGTTCCTACGAGAGAACAGCAGATTTTTAAAATCCAATTCTGGAAGAAATAAGGGAAGATTAGCTCATGTCTCTAAAGAGGACCTACCGTTATCAAGCAAGCTCTGTGCTTTCAAGTAAGCGATGGTTAACCGCATCACGGACGCCTTATCCAATTGGGAGCTGACAGACGAAGGTAAAGGCAAGGCGTGTGCTAAATCCGTGAAAATCTCCGACTCCTTGCCTCTCCTGCTTCTCGCCGCATCTCGGGACTTTTCCTTCCTTTTCTCGGAATTCCTGCAAGAGAAAAACAAAATAAAATCCAAGACTCCACAGATGATTTTCCTCCTACTGGGAGCAGTGCACAAGTTGACAAACTTGTCCCCCCTCTCCTGTCTTTGCAGGCGCACGAGTATTGAACGCCTGCCAAAGCGTGATATTTACAGCTAACAAACAGCTGCGAAACTGGTCTCGAGACTACCATTTCCCATTTTAAGGCCTGTGGATTTGCAGACATAACCTAGGGAAACCACCTGACCTCAACTCGTGTCTGGGACTCCACACACAAAATTAAACATTCTACTTAAATGCGTCTGCACTAAGGTCCTTCCCCCAATTTTTCATTGTTAAGCACATTTCATTGTAAGCATCCGTAACGCTACGAGTGCGGCTTGAACTTAAGTTTGTTTCCTGCTTTAGAATTGTCATTTCTAAAGAAAACAAAAACTTACAGTTCAACTCACCAAAAAAAAAGACTTCGATAACCGAGATTTCTACACGTGGCAAGGCCACGAGTTAGGCATGGTTGCCGACCTGTCGGGATGCTAATTCTAGCCCCCCCCACCCCCCCCGAAAAAATGCGTATCTACGCAATTTTATTTATATTGCTAAGTTATAAATGAATTATCTTAATTAGCCTTGGGAATCACTGACATGTACACTGTGTCTCGGAAGTTTTTTTCCTCTATCAAACTTGCTCCTAAAGCCAGTCAAAAGAAATTCAATTTACCCAGTCTAATTATGCACTCTCTGAAAACTTGCAAGTCATCCTGGATACAAAAACAGACGTCAGTCGTAGCTTGCATAGAATTTTGGCAACGTAACCAACAACAAAATCATTTGTATTTTACCACAACCGGTCCGTCTAATTTTTCTGTTCGTCGTTTTTTTTTTGCTTCTTTCTAAAATAAAAACGAAACATAACCCAATTAAATATTCTGACTAGTCTGACTTGTGAAGCTTCCTTGAATCAGCTCAACATTGTGGAGGTCCTCCCCACAGTATAATATCCCCCATATCGGGGGAATTTGAGCCAAAACTCCCAAAAGTAGGTTGTGTATACATGTCCCTGAGGGATCACCCCGGATTTGAGGTCCAAATGACGCGAGGGATAAAGAAGAAAGGGGCGAAAAAATAAAGAAAAAAGTTTAAAATACACAGCGAGACAACAATATGGCCTTCTGGGGGGCTACTTTCGATTTAGGATCTTAGATTGTAAGCAGGGTGTCCAAAGGAAACGGGGTATACACAAGTTTTCTGTTTAATAGCGTGACTAAAACTAGCCTTTTTATTGGGTTAGGGTGTGGTTATTGACTATACACTGGATCGGAAGGCATTGTTGTACGCCATGAACTAAATTTAGGTCGTCAAGTCGTGCAAAACATGGGTTTGTAATCGTGGTCGTGTGATTTTTTGGGGGTTTGCCAATCCTTGGAGCTATTTCCTACCTGACAATTAGCTTTCACTAATCAAGTTCCCTAATCAACAGAGCAACCATGGTTCAACTCGTGTTGTATTACTTTATACGTAAGAAGCGACAGGCACCAATGAGTCTCGATTCACCTAGCTATTTATGGAGGGTGAGCACCCAACGTCTTGTATACAGTTGTGTGATTCCACTTGAGCCACGCTGCTAACCTGAAGTATGTCGCTCCTTGTAAGATTGTTAAAAAAAATCTCGAGCTGCTAAACCAGTTAATTGAAGCTATAAAAGAAGCGTGACCCGCGCGTGAACTTGATTCATTAAAAAACTCGACAAAATCTGAATTTCAACAGATAAATGCTTCGAGTCTTTGTTATGGCACATTATGCAAACGAGAGCTTTATAGATATGCCACAATTAAAAATCAGCGAGCTTGCGAACGACAGTATTGAAAAACATTTTTAGATTAATTGCATTCAAGACCAAATTGACTTAATAGCAGTATTAATTCTTATCTATGAATTTTCGACACAAAATGTGCAGTTTTACTTCCGAATTTTGCAAGTTTAAGAAAGCTCGTAACTGAATTTTGCAGAGAAATGACGTGAGAGGTATACTTAATTTACTGTCGCAATTTATTGCAATTTCTAACGGCAAATGCAACTTTTTCACACACAAAAAAACATGCAAACTTTGAGGAATTTGAAAGTAGGAAAAATGAAATGAGGATTAAATGGCTAGCTGGTTTTGATACGTTTTTTAACTAGACATGACTAACTGAAACTAACTGAATTAAATTGAACGGTGAAGGGGAACTTACGCTAATTTGATGGTGGTTTCGGGTTCAGGTACCAACAGGGATAAAACCATTTTCTTTTTTGTGTTTTTTACTTAGAAGATAAGAAATCTCGGCTGCTTGGCCGAAACTGCCCTCAAAATATAACACTAAGTAATAATCACCAATGATCAGCTTATAACGTTTGACTAACACGCGTACCACTGAGGAACATATTATTGGTACGTGTAAGTATTCGCGTTTGCACTTGCTTGAAGAAGACTCAAGAAACAACTGACCGTAGAGTACCTACGTCCTTGCATTTGCACTTGCATTTACCCCCCTCCCACCCTGCCCCCCCGCTTCCCTTTTACCATGTGGGTACCAGAAAGGTCCAAATGAGGATTCTCATTTACTTCATTTCCGAATCACTTTGCCTCACATGTACGGCTTTTTTGATGGGAGACACTGATAGCTAATAAACTCCTTGTACTATCAAAACATGCTCGATGGGTTGATGCCAATCTTTTTCGTTCTGAATTCAGAAGTGAATGTACGAACCCTCCCCTTTTATTATTATTAGCAAGAACCCGATTCCCCGAGCTCCCATAAGGCGCTTTATAACCGTCCGTTTTGACCTTAGGTCGTCGTCGCCCCATTCCGAGAAGTTGATCGGGCAAAAGCACAGGGGTTGTGTGGTAGTATTAGCGAAAATGTGTCACCAACAGGACCTTCCAGATAGTAAACCTGCTATATCTTTTAGATTCTTGGAGCTTGATACACATGTTTCGAAACGTGCTATGCTATGGACTATTCCAGACAATAACGTACTCATTACAGAAGGTCGAACAGCAAATTACGCACATGCACAGACGCCCCTCTTTCGAAGCTCCCAAGAATTATAAAATCTAGAAGGCGATTAGGCGGACAATTTTAAAAGAATTCGCTCGAAAAATTATCTTTTACTGTCCTGGACCGGATATAATATTGATACCCATCCTAGATGGTTATCACTACCAATGTCGTAGAACTAAACTACACAAAGCTTCCTAGCGTTGTGTGGTCAAGTTACGCTGCACTCGTTGGCAATATCTATGCAAAAAATCGAAATTTCCCCCCAAAAAAACTTCTCACAGTAATGTAAAGGATACGAACTACTTTATAGAAATATCTTGCAACTGCGGAATTTTCGTCCCGGAATTTCGCAATATGGAGACTAATCTTGCACCCGTTTTGAAATCCGGTCAATTCTTGAGCGACCGAACCGGGTTAGCGTGTCTTAGCTAACTTGTTTTCAGCTGTGCTAACCTTAGCTTCGGGTGGGAAAAGATTACCTCAGAAGGCACGAACACCCCATGTACCATGCTTGCAACTTCTCTTTTCTTTCTTTTTTGGGTAGGGGGTATATTTTTGGCACATTAATGGCCTGTTAAAAAGTAACAACGAGAAGCCTTAATGGTCGGCAAGATACATCATGCTAACAAGGAAACCGCAGCTAGGGCTATCTCGTTTATTTGCATAACTGACCAGCGCAGACAGACAAACAAGGACTCAGAAGTCCATCCAGTTCCGTTAAAAACTTCTTTGTGAAAACTTGTAAGCGTCATGAAGAAGAAAAAAAAAGTTTGACAAGAGCCAGATTCAAAAGCTCAAAGGATTCAAGAGCCAACCCTACTCGGTATTAGCCAAGAGAAACTTGTTTTGTTTTTTTAACTCTTCTAAAGGTTTTTCTGTTTATTTAATTCACCGGAAAACCGGCAAAATAGGCCGAAATGAAAACGAATATAAACCAAAATCCAAATGGAGAGCAAAGTTCTTCTTGCTAAAGCTTCTTCTCTGTTCTACAGAGTCGGCAATTTTTTCGATCAAGGAAAGATTTTGATACGGAAACCTTTATGGCTGTTGCTAAGGTTGTGCGTAATGGATGGAATACGAACCCTTTTCTCCCGGCGAGAAATCCTGAAAGGTATGACTTTTTTAAGTGTCATAAAATATCTCATAGCTTTGGGGATAACGCCAAGTTTTACAATGTACTGTTGTTGCCCAGGTTGCTGGGAGACTGGAACTCGCTGAGGGTCGTTTATTATCATTCTGCGAGCTTTTCCCTTACCCCACAACGAATTTTCTTTTTTTGTATGTTTGGCGGTGGGGAAGCTTATATAGTGCAGCAGTAGAAGTGGAGAAGTTTTCCTATAACGATGCAACTCACGCAATGGGAGCTTTAGTTGGGTAATTTGTAGGGACAACACGCGAACTTGCACTTACGTCAGCTTGGGGCCCTGAACGATCCGAGTACCCTAAAACTACCAATTAGGAGAATACACATATATTTTCTTTTTTTGTTTTGGCCCGGTATGTTTTTACGACGTTGGAGATATGTGATGTATACCAGTACGAACAAGAGCAGTATTGTTTTCTGGATTTATTGATCTGGACTCAGAAAGTCGCGTCACATCTCTTCGTATAGCCTACATCATTCCTTTTGCGAGGTTCATAACATATTTGAAGAACTTGTAAAAAGAGTGTAGGTAACAAACCATTTTCTTAAAGATTTTAACTCGCGTACTCATCTAGAATACGTTTCATTACTACGCTCACTATGCGAGTCGTGAGCCTGTCATTGTGTAGGAAGACTGGATACGTCATTTTATTTCATTTTTTTTCCCCAGTAACGCAGAAAAGGATGGAAAAGTGTGTGAAAAATGTGCGATTTAAAAAAATGCGCTTGTCTAGTCATGAAATGAGTTGTTTTCCTCTTTATCTGGAGATAATTCTAGTAAAGGTGATGTTCTAACGTGGAATCATTTGCACAAGCTGATAACTGGTGATTTCTCTGGTTAGTTAGAAGGACGATTAAAGGGCATTCCAGACGCGTACAAGCAAGTCTTGAACTTTTGGCCAAATTCCAAGAGAAAATATGGAGCAGAAAAAGAAAAGAGTAATAGAGAGAGAAGAGAGAGGGAGCGTCTGTTCTGACGAGTTTCTGGAGTGGCGCTACGCGAAGGGCTCGACACGTGTACGGGGCATCACGTGAACCAAACCGACCACCAATAGGAGTCAAGGCTGGGGTCATTCACTGTCATAAGACCCGGTATGACGATCTCAGAAGGCCCGTAATCCTACTTTTTTATCGAGTCATATGCTCAGCTCCAAATTCCTTTGGATTTCTCACGGCAAGAGTAGGGAGTTATCGTACGAGCCTCTGATCATTGAAGTGGTTCTTTATCACAGGCATACTAGTTTGAAAATAAATCTGCCAAAGAAACCTGTTACGACATTCTTTCGACTGTCGGAAAAATGTCTTCAGATGGCGTAACAAGCTTTTTATAAAGCTAAACAGTCGTGATTATATACAACACGTTAAGTTGTAAAGACCACTCGCAGGTCTCTTATGACATGTTAGAACTGGCTAATTCTTATGCAAGTCGTTAAGCTCACTCCCGAGTTTTCGAGGATTGCTAGCGCCCAACCGTACAAAAATATCGTGAGATACTATGTCTGTCACGTTATCATTTAGTCATAAAGCTAGCTTGAAACAGAGGATTTGCGTCGATCTCGATATGCAACAGAGGTCTCTTAACGGTATTTGCAATAAGGTTAGAAATATTACATGGTCGTAATAACGCCGAATAATGTAACACCAGTCATACTAATTCTTTCAGAAGTTAACAAAGTTGTTTGTTTCTAGGTAAGACTATTTTGGAAAGGATTATACATATCTTAGGTCTCGCAAGCAGCTTATTTTGGATTCAAACTTATTGGAGTGTGGAAAGTCCTATTTTAAGGCTACATCGTCACCATTATGTAACCACACGCATAGGAGTTTCAGACTGCTAGCAGGCCTCCTAGGCATGGCTTCTTGCGACGTTTCTGATGTCGAAACCCAAATAATCGATCCTGCTCTTCTAGGAATCCAGTAACAAAATCCCAGTAAGAAATGACGCAAATATCCATTTGGATCGTAAGTGCTCAACGACAGATGTGAAAGAGCGCACTCACCTCTTACGAAAGATATAAACCCATATTAGAGACTCCAAACGTGCAAAAGCTAGCTAAAAGTTTCTTGCCTGAATACCGATAAGGATATCATCAGCTAATCGAATCACATAAACAACCTCCCATAATATAACTATCCGCTCCTGGCCACCTTTTAGCTCCCTTTCCTTCTCTCCAGTGATACAATCTTTAACTTTGGCGGCTTGGATCAACTTCTGGTTTCCTTCCACTTACTGCGTGTCTTCCCAACTTGGGCATTGCTAGACCGCAAAATAAGGCGAAATGTGGGTTTTTAACGCAAAACACTCAACAGGGTCCCACTTCCCGCGGACAGGGAAATTCCACTGTTGCACAACAATGAAATCTGTCCCCGGGGTAATTTCAAGCTCCAACCGGATGATATACTGAGTACTTTTCGCATCTGTGATTCCTCCGAATTTCGTATCTGTGACGAGAACTAATGTCTCTTAGCAAAACACATGTTCATTTACATTTCTACGACTTCTACCCCTTCATCAATTGCGAGAGAGAAGCCTTACCATTGCATGTTATTCATTGTTGCCCGGGCACATGCAACTCGAGAATATTTTGTCCCTTTCCTGTACTCCAGTTTTCTTTCGCTAAGAAACAACAAAGTTGCGGTCAACATGTTACGTAACCCAGTACAGTACTTATGAGTGGCTCTGCCAGCTTTTGGCGCGTAAACAAGTCGCGGCTATAAACCAGGTTGAAGGACTTGCTACTTTCGAGCAGTAAATAACAACATGTTCTTGTTGTTTTCCTCGCTTATAATGCGGGCCAACCTTTTCTCGATTGTACCTACATTTAATTTACATACGGCTAACACGCATGGGAACAAGGACGCATCCTCGTTTTACGTTGGTAAAAGTTATCTTGGTTAGCCACAGTCGCCATAATTACGCAAGACGAAAAGAACGTTCAACTGCTAGGATTTTAACTCTGCTCTGCTCGCAAGTTTTGGAAGGACGCCACTCATGCATTGTGAATACGAAATCAGTTATTCAAGCGCGCTTAGCAACACGCGTTTTTTGCGCTCTCCCAGCATCCGGATGATGCTTGAAGATAAAGAAAACCCAGTCGTCCTGTGCTTCCCTTCGATTTGAAGCCTCCGTTTAAACTTTAAAGTCAGCCTTAAATAAGCCCCCGGCAATCGGCCTTCCTAGGTTTATGCCTATCGCTTAAAAATATAGTTTGATTCTTTAAAATTTTGATTTTTAAATTCTTTTGCTTATCTTTAAAGTTCACCGAAAAAAGATATGAAACAATAGTGGGGATTGAAAACGCGAAAATTGCGAATCAAAGGTCAAAGGCATTATCAGACAAGAGGTGGCGTGCCAGTTTAGCGCGCTGGGGCTAAGAGGCACTTGCCAGACCATGTCACAAAACTGAGTCAAAGAGGCCCCAAGTGAGGGAAAAGTACGCGAAAACTGCTCCCCTCGTAAGACAAAAGATTGTAATAAATTTACCTTCGTTTCTCTTTAGGTTGTGGTCCTACCATGATGGTTTTTCATAGGAAATAGAAACTATTCTGGCGGGCCGAGCCAAACGGCTGAAATCGGTATCACATGGAACTACTGTGGGTTTATAAGCAAAAAGTTTTGCGTCAGCTGAGCAATGACGCCACTTTTTGGAGGGTTTTAGCTGACAATGGATGCCAAACTTAGCTAGAATCCATGCAGTCTCGGAACACTGCCGAGGATTGCACTACCACTGCCAATTAACAACTGATTAATCCTCGGTATTTTCAGCAACGCCTTTGTGCGCCACAAACAAACTTATTGCATACTTCGCTTTCTCTCGGTTCTCTAGGAAAGCCCACCAATGCTCAATCGCCGTCCCATGACCGACCCAGACTAATAGAACGGGGAAATTGACAAATTTCTGTACCGGTACCTCCCGCCATCTACTGTCAAGTCTGTCTTTACCAAAACTACATTTGGACCTTCCCGACTAGTTATTCTAGCCCTTCCTAGATGGCAGTTTCAGTACCTTTTTACTAGGGAAAAGAATTCCCTAGTTTCCACGTGAATTTAAGCAAATTGATGGTTCGTTGACAATAAACCCCTCCATAATTGTCCGCTTCCTCTCGGAGCTCATAAAAGGGAGGATAAAGGCGGTAAAAAGTTGGGAGTTGTAGGCTCTCTGGGATGGAGCAGAATGAGTTTTGCGAAATTTAGCAATCAGCGGGCGACCAGCAGAGGCCGTAAACGAGGTCTTGTCTTCTGGAACTGCCAATTAGGTCGCCTATTGCTTACCCCAAAAGTTTCAGATAGGGCTTTTCTTTTACGATTGTCTATTTCTACCAGATAACTTTATGTCCATGGAGGAGACTCGCTCACAAAAGACTGTGTGCTCTGAAGAGAAAACAGCGAGAGTCCAAGACCGGGAGAAACCAGGGATTCCCGCCCTAACGAAGAAGTTTGGTGACGAAAGGTTAATGAGGTCTGCTGAGCTTCAGCTCGCGCACCGGGTCTTCGGATATCTATCGCTGTTGACGTTGGTTTCTCCCAAATAAACTTGTATTAGGTTCCTCCTAATTGAATCTCGGCTAGGAAACAAAACAGAAAAAGGGAGAAAAACAAACTTTTTGAACACCGAAAAACGTTGGCAGAACTTACAGAAAATTTCGCTTTAAATGTTAGATTATGTTAAATTGCTTGTTTAAAAAAAAGTGTGCCAAAGATAACAATGAAGTGTTCTTAACAGTGCAGCTGAAACTTTCCCTTAACAATGAACAAGAGCGTCTATTGTCGACTTAGAACCAAACAGGGACAATTTTGGCAACAGTGAAGCTGAAACATTTTCACAACAATGAACCTGAGCGACTAGCAGAGCTTTAGGATACGTTTCCCGTAGATTAAAATATGAGTTGAAACGAAACGATAATTTCGTTTCCTTTCCTAATGGCTGTTTTTCCCTGGTGGTCCCTTTTTACCAGCCAACAACAATGAACCATGTTAAGAGTCGCAGCTCTAGGGCTCAGGCAAAGGGGGGTTATAATGTTTAAAATTCGTACACAACACAATTCGTCTTCCTCTCCGTGACTTGATAATGGTTCCGCAGCAGGCGCCCTAAGCTCTAACGAAAACTCTTTTTTTAAATACTTTCTTTAACGTTTTTGCACACACACCTAATTCATTACGTCTGCAAAATTCTGAAAGCTTTGATGATAGACTAACATTTGCTTTTCTCCCAAGAAAAATAAAAAAGAAGGTAAAAACAACAGCCCTCCACTGACGTAAGCAGGATTCTTGTGAAAATATTGTTTCGTTTTTCATGAGATGCTTGGTTGGCAATCCAAGTGCCCAATTTTTTTGCATTTAAATAAAAAATAAAAGTATCCCACCAGCTGGAGGGAGGCTGAGCCGAGGGAGACAGAGAATGAGACTTGGTCTATAAAGTTAGCCTAAAAGATCAATAAAAGTCGAAGGGTCTCGTATTGTTCTTGTGTCGCGACCCGGAGCTTCTCCGTTCCGGTAACTTGCCTTTGTCATTTTATGCGAGTTCTCTATAGATTGTTCTCCTCGAGTACTCTATACATTACAAGTCACCCAATTCCCGGGGCACGGATTAATTCTGATCAATTAAATTGACAAGAACGGAGAAACATGTAACTTCAGTAGAGCTTAAAGCATCCTAGTGCCCTCCTTTCTTTTGTCCTGTTACAAATTTTTCTGCACGTCTATGTTCGTCAGTTATGACTTTTCCGAATGTCGTGGTGGGAATTGCTTGGCGCTCTCACGCTCCAGTGTGTGTGTGTGTTGTGTGCGTTTTGATAAAAGCTATAGAGAAACCCCCAAAGCGGGAGTTATAGTTCTTCTGGTTTCTGGTTGAGGTACGGTAATCATGATTAGGAAAAAGCATGCTTTCTTGTCTGCTTTTGTGGCCCACTCAGCAGCAAGTCTCTCCTAAAATTCAAGGTGCCCTTTTTTCCTGGAAGTTCTGCAGGGCTTCCACATGCTACAATTACAATTATCTCGTATACACCACCAAACGCCAGTAGGTTAGAGCCACAGGCTTTCGCTTTTTATTTTAAAAGGATTCCACGTCCTTAATTGCGACCCGCGCCAATCTCACACCATCAAACCTAACAACAGAACAAAAAAGTGTTTTTTCCCCCGAAAAGAAAAGAAAGATTAAGAATAAAACGCTCGCTCATGAGGTTGAACAAACGAGCATTTTTCATTTCCTCTATTAAGTTTTTCTTTCTTCACCCTATTGCGTTAGTTTTGTTTTCGTGGAAATAAAAGTTAACGTACATCGCTAATGCACCCTTTGTTGTAGGCTTAACATAGCATATGTAGGTTAATTGCTCTTCAAACTTCAATGAATGTTTTTAAAGCATCGTCGATACACAATTAGAAAACAATAAACATTCACTAAAAACCAATAAACAATTTCTTGGCTATTCGACGTGCTTAAAACCTCTGTGAGGTGTTGACAATTTTTCTGGACTTTCCATAATATTTTTTACCATTTGACATCGAAAATAAAGGTTTCGAATAAATAGCCCTATTTTGCCATTAGTCGATTCGTGCACGTGACTTGACTGACGTCATAGCGTCTCCCAAGCGTGCTTACCGGTCCATTCAGGAACGGTTTCCTTTAGTTGTGCTTTATTTGGGTCCAGATAGTTAAGAAAAAGTGAAAGTGAATCGCTTGACACTACTGTAGCTTTATGTCAAATTATTGGTATGGAATGTATACATTTTCTACAGTAGTGGACGTAAAATGTGACTAAAATTCCCCAAGTTCCATTAGAACCCACTCACATTGCTCAATGACGCCATTTTTGTTTTCATATTTGGAAGAAAGGTAAGGTAACGTTGTGGTAAGAAGGTAATTTTATTTTAGTCTACATGAGACCTCCAGGATCAATTCTTCTTAACGTCAATATTGATGTTATTTTCGTAGCAAATATGCAGTTCTCTGTCACCAAGTTCAAGCTCTTAAGAAACCCTACAGCCAGGATAGGAAAGCAATTCCGGGTAAAATCTCGACCGTTTCCAGCAAATTCAAATCATAAGCTTCGACCCAAATCAACTGTTCTTCGGAACAATGCCATAGCTCCTGGCTGAAAAGCTGAAAAACTTTGTATCTTTGGAAACTCGGTAAATATTTCCCTGCCTACTTTACACTTATAAAGATCAAGGGTAAGGAAAGGTTGTTATCGGTCAAGGCCGCTCCCCATCCGTCATAAAAACTTGGGGCACGCGAACATTCTTGGAAGAGTTCAATTAGGTGGGCCTAAAACTTCTTCCTTTCCAGTCTCTGCATACAAGTATTTTTATCGGTTTTGGCGTTTTTGGCAAGCCAAGTTGTTCTCTGCTACCCAGAACTGTAGAGTGTAAGTGTAATAAAACTCGGTAGGAAAATTCTTTAAAATTTTTTAACCTTGCATAGGAAGTTGGGTGGCGACTCGCATTTCAGTTTGGCTTTTGTAGGCGACCTGGGAAACGAAAACTTGGCCCAGACTGAAATATCACCCTCTGCACGGTCAATATTTGAGACAACAGTCTATCTTTCCTCCCCAAGCTCAAGTATATAAGGTTATCTGATAACTTGCCAAACTCTTGTGGTCCCCGTTTAGGATCCGGGTCAAGCATCAAGTTGGTTTTTGGATGTCAACTTCAGGCCACAATTTTGAACATTTCGGAAATTGCTATGCTCGACAACGCACTACAACGTTACGGGAATGGTGATCGTCTAGGCGATCAACAATGAATCTTTACACGGCAACAAAGGCAGAAATGAGAACCGCAAAAGCTCGGAAACGGATCCTCGTTTTCCGTTTGGCTTGCTCTCCAAGGGTGCGGCGGCAGCGGACTTGTATCTCTCATCAAGATCAATTACATTGGACTTTTCGGGGGCTTGAAAAACTGGCCGTTAATACTTCAGCACATGCGAAGTAATGCTGACGTGGTAAAAGAAGAGCTTGGAGGCTTTTGTGGGAGAAGAGATACGTTCCAGACGAAACCCCTTGATCACCTGTCCTTTTTAGTCCATTTCATTGTTGTACGGTTTCTGGGGTGCCTGTACGACCTCAAGAACGAAAGATTTTTATTATAGAAGCGCCCGGCAAAAAGGTTTCTTTTTACAGTAATAGCTCAATTGCTTCCTCATGGCAACAATGAAGAAGAAAAGGAGACCCATAAGTCCTGCTGCGTTGTCGACTGGACCCGAGATTCATTGTTGGGATGGTTAGAAAGGGGATCCTAAAAATGAAAAAGGCCGAAAATAAAACTTAAAAAAGAGAAATAGATGTTGGAGCCCCAGCAGGGAGAAAGAGCGAGAGAAGCTTTCAGTGTGAGAATTGCAAATTCATGCAGAATAAGCTGGTTCAGCCACGCCCATTCCTTGCTTCCCTTGTATACGAAGATCAGCCGAGCCTCAATTTTCTATAGATTCGCTTCTTTTTGTTGTATGGTCGGCTGCTGTTCCCACTTCAACGATACCTTGCGATATCTAAAAGCTACCTTATAGCAGTCTACTCACCCCCCGCCTCTTAGATTCGTTTGATCAAATCCAAGCCGTATTCTTAGAGTCGCAAAACTAAGAAAAACTGGCGGATTTTTTTAAATAAAAAAATTCTTGTGGTTTTCGTTTTGTGTAAGCGGCCCCGGATGTGGGTTTACGACTCCCGTAAAGATAGTCAAGAGGAAAACGATAAACCTAGTATTTTTATAATGAAAGGGGCCGAGCGGGATTAGTTAGGTGATGTTTCAAAGGATTGCCATATTGCAAATAGGTCTGGTGATCCGCAAATTTAGACTTGAGACTCCGTGTCAATTTCCTGGGAAAGTCAAAGAAAGGATCTAATTTTTTTTTACAACGTTTTCATGCCGTAATAGGAAATAGTTGAGGGCAGCTCGAGAATTCGGTGGGAAAAGTCTGGTGAGCCATCAAACATTTATGGCGCCAAAAGCTTTTGTGACATTACGATTATCGTGACGATGATGATGATGGCTATAGGTAACATAAAATGGCCGCCTTGGGGCGCGTCCATTCCGTTTTTTCTTTTTTCGTTTTCTTTTTTTTATGGCTGCAGTCCTACCCCTCCTCCCTAGTCATATAACGCAGCAAGCATAGCTATGCAAGCAGTATTATATTACTAGACGGATATCGGAATATGTCGCCAACAGCAGCAGCAGCAGGACGTGATCTATATTTCATATCGGATTGAGTACAGGGGACAGCTATAACCATTTCTGTCGCGGGGTTTTCCCCATTTTGCCTGTTTTGTGCGATCAAGTCTTTCTCTCTTTCTTTTTTTTCTATAAAAGACTCCCCCGGAAGGCACAGTAATAACCAAGACAATATCTATCGACTCGAGAAGTGTTACTGTTACCCAGAATTATATGCCGTAACCCATTCTTGCTGTCATGACCGTTGGCTCAGGAATCGGATAGTTGTTATACTCCGGATTTCGATACAGTACTGTTTATTGCTCTGTTGGGGGTATTTAAAAACTTACCAAGCTAGAATGCATTACAGTTTACAGTATCTTGTTTTGTAGCTTAGTGATATCAAGAGTTTTGAAATCGTCTAAAATAATAAAAATAAAAGATACGGTCGATGTATAGGCACAAACACCGCCTTTGACTATGCGTTAAAAACAAAACGAAAAGTTAGTAGCGCCCTTTCGAATCTGGAAGTAAGCGAGGACTCACATGCTAGGGTTTGGGAGCGATAAAGGTATGATTTAAAACGGAAGAGGGGGGTGTCTGAATAAAAAAATAAAATATGGTTAGTGTCCAGCTGAACTTGAAATTATAGGCCAAAGTTGAGTCCGTGTAGTTGGCAAATGACAGTCCTATGGAATGGAATAGCGTGCAGACGTAAATTTAAGGGGTTTGGGGTCATTTGGAGGGGGTTCAACTTGGCATGTCGTACTTTGGAAACTACGGGTTCCCTGGTTATTGGAACCTGATAGGAAAGTTGGAGATAGAATGAGCCTTTGTTGCGACGTTTATCTCAATTACCGTGTTCCTATCTTTAGTTTGCAGTCGAAGGTGAAAAAAGGCGGGAAACGAGCAAGTGAGAGCGGTAGACTGGAAATGGGCACAAACTCACACTGATTTTGGCAGCCGTGTAGATCCCAGGTTATTAGAACTCGTCAAAAAGGTTAAGGAAATAGAGCCAGCCCTGTGACGTCATCACCTGCTACTGTACTGTTTGTCGGGATCATGGTCGGGACTTCCGCAAAGGCAATTCTGAGATTTGATTTGAAGGCGGGGTAGAAATGGATATAGATTGGCACTTTAGGGGACAACAGCGGGTCCGACACGTTCGAAAATTGCGCCGCCAAAGTTTTGATTGGTCGTATATGTATTCCTGACCCTTTGCAAACTTGCTTGGCTTGCAAATGACAGTAACGTGAGCGTGCGGGAGCCATCCGGCTCCGGCTCTATATACACAATGTATTAGGTCGTTGAAACGGGATTGACTTGGCATGGCAAATAAGTTGGGGCGAGACGAAAAGTCATCAAAACTCAAAAGCGCAGATCTCTCCACATTAGCATATATATACATCTCGTTCGTGTCACGAGAAAGTCCAATTCCTCTTTTTAATGACTCGCAATACTTTCGAAACTTTTGAATGCCTTTCGTTTTCGTTTTTTATTTTAATTCCGCACTTGAACCATGCTGGTCATCTAGCAGGGGCCATTCCACCTCTCAAATTCCACCGCAACTAACTTCAAAAATAATAATAAAAGAAATACCACCCTCAGAAAGTTTCACTGTTCACCGCGCGGTTTGGGGGACTTAGGAGGCTTGGGGAAGTTTGATTGTTGGAGCAGACGAAAAAAAGGGACCAAAGTCGGCAACAATGAAAGAAAAAGAACCTTGGGTGGAAATTGGCAGGTCTGCAATGGGGAAAGCATTTTTTTTTATTTCTGTCTCCATTTGGGACCTGAGGTTTTTACCGCACAGAAAAAAGCGGTTAAAAAATGAAAGTTTAGATGTAATTTCTGGGGGGTAGTTCTGCGGCATTGTCGTCATAGTCATGGCCCTGCAACAAAACGATCCGCCATAAAAAGTTGTCACTTTTACCCCCTCTTCTCCCTCTCCCCTATGGCTCCATTTTTCCTCAGCGCGAAAATCTTGATGTGCTCTCCAGAGAGGCATGAGCGAATGGCGGAAGTTTTATTTGCCCTGTCTTCCTCGTCTCGCGCTTTTATACGACACTTTCTTGCCCCTCCGTTTCTTCCCCTCCATTACAATTTCTGTGACGACGCTCTTCACACACATGCTGCACTATTATGCCTGCGCCGAGAAAGACAACGGGGTGGTACGGAGCAGTCCTTCCTTTTTACCTTTTCTAATTTAGTTTTTTGTATTAAGTTAGTTTTGGGTTGCGCTTCTCGTAACTGTTTCGAAAGCAATGTTTAATGAAGGCTTTCACGAAGGAATGAGACAATTAGCCCCCGAACGAATGCGGTTTACCCCTCCAAAAAGAAGACCAGTTTATCGGGAGTAATTAGAGATGCCGGAGTACGGGGAAACTTGTGGAATTGCTTATACCAACGCACGGTAGCTTTTCTAAAGCAGGCATGGGCGAACCTTATTTGCATACTTAAAATTTTGCCTTTTTTACGTCCCTTGTTTTGCCTCAGAAAGAAAACGGCAGTGAACTCGGAGCGGCAAAAACGGGATTTTTTAAGAAAAGAAAGGAAATTACACACGTCTTCTATTTTTCTCCCCTGGTTGGCAGAAATTTTGTCACAGTTTTCTCGCGTATGGCTTGCGTTCCGTGTGGAAGAAAGAGTTTACTAAGCTTATTGTCCAAAAACGAAGAATATTATAAGAAGTGAAAAGAGAAAGAAGAAGCCCTTTGTGCCCGTGTGTGTCTCATGACATAAAGCCGGTGCCAAAAGCGAGAGAAAATGGGGGGGGGGGAGTTTGTCTGTAGTCATGGGCACGGCAGCAGCAATGGCATCAGCAGCAGCAGCACACAAAAGAGTAGGGCTTCTAGGGCCAGCGCAGCATTGGAATGTCGTTTGGGTCGTTTGTGCCCGAGCACGAGCACTAATAAAAAGCGAAGAAGACGATAGACACGACACACACCCATACACGTAGAGGAATCACAAAAAGCATCAAAACTCAACTCGTATTGGCAGGCCCATCACGTTGTTCACCTCACTCTGCTCAAGATCCACGTTTTTTCCAGTCGTTACGCGCTTTTTCTGAGCTCGTCATGTCCATGATTGTGTGCCCGGGGCCAAAAAGAAAAAACTGGCAATATTCTTACAGAATTTAGGAGGCGGTGGGGGGAGGAGGGGAATATGATACCTAACCCTCCCAATGTTGCCTGTTTAAGTGGAATACGATATAGGTAATAAGATACGGGGGACCCTTTAGCTCATTTAGATGTGCACCTCCCATATCCTGCGACCATATACTCTTCGCAGATGACTTTCACTCCTGAATTGAACCTTTTGTCCAGGAAAATTTTCCGGTCTGCCTCGTAGATTCAAGCCAAAGTTCAAAGAGATCGTCTTAAAAGGGTTATTTATTCACTTGGAAGCTTTTGGAAACCCGACAATAGTTTGAAATGAACGTATTCTAGGCCTTTTTGTTGGTTGAAATGAATTATCAGGGCCAAAGATGCTAGTTAACGGTGATTGAAATCTTGAATGTCAGGACTCCTTTTCGGGATTTCGACATTTTGATATTGAAGAATCTGAATTTTCAGTAATTTTATTAACATAATAAGAGTGTTGTAAACTTAATAAGAGTTTTACGGAATTTAAAGTCTTAAATGACATTGCGTTGAAGGTCAAATGAGGTATTGCATCACGAGCGCGTTATTATTTGTATTCTGGATACAAAAACAGACGCTGTTTACGTTTTTATTTTGTATTGTTTACGTTATGGCCTTTTTAGGATACCTTCGTCTGATAAGGGTCACGTTTATCTGGGGAGTTTTGAGTGCAATGAATGAGGAGTCGTGAGATTGTGAGCTAGAAATTTGAGTTAGAGTAATAGGAACTTTGGCATTAGTTCTATTTCTCAGCGGTTTTAAAGCTTGTTATTTAACCAGGATTTTTCGTATCATGTGTGGTGAATTAGAGAAGTTGTTTACCGAGGTTGGTTTCGGTTTGGGGGTGGGGTGAGCTGACTGTAAATGTAATCTAAGCAAGTTTTCCAAAGGCGAGGTATCTTTTCTGTATCAAAAGGGACAAGCAGAGTTGGGAAAGTTGATTATGTTTACTCAATGGACATTCTCGAGCTTTGATAAGCTGATATTTGTATATCAGATGGCTTGATACTTACTTGGCTCTAATACGTTGCCCGCCTGTCAAAGCGATTCTGTGACCGTGTCGCTCTCGCTCTCTTGTTTTCGAATTAAGGGAATGAGAACGTTTGCTAATCCCTTTTTGCGTCACGACAGTATTAAATCCCCCGGCTCGCAAAACTGGTTGTTGGTCAAACTTGGACTTTTAAACTGTTAAAAGGCTGCCGTTATTCCCCATCCGAAGTAAAGGTTGCCCTTTAAACCAACAAAAAAAAATTACATAGTTTTGCTATCCTACCGTGCAAAACATCGACCTAAATTGCTAAAATTACCCCCTACCATCATAAATAAAGAGAGGGAAAAAAATTAGAAAATGGAACTTGCTATAATCTTAGAAGGGACATGTCCTGGTACCCCTTTTAGGGCCAATTTTTTATTGTAACAGGATAACTCTCCTAAGCCCCTCTTTGTATACCCTTTGCTTTAATCTCAACGTTAACAAGTACTGTACACTCGACCTCGACATTGCATTCCTGAGCTTATAATAATTCCCGTCACCTTCTTGGGAGACTGGGTACTGGTTAAGCCGACTCAGGGTCAAGCTCGTAACATATAACTTGCAACAGTATTAAAAATAATATTCAAAGATTGGTAAAGTTTAAAGTATGACTAGGTAATTATGTAAAAAAAGTATAGAATGCGATTCGTGTATAAAAAATTGTATACAAATGTGTACTGCGATTTTTGTAGTGTTACGATTTAAGGAGTAAATTAGGAAGCACTTTAATATAAAATCTCTTTAAACTATAAACGAAATGTTGAAAAGGGCGATACATGAGGTAAACCTTAGACTACAATTAAGGAATCTTTTACACGCGAAAAGCCAGCATTTGTTGGCAGGATGCTGTCAATGCTGAATGTCGAAATTAATTAAATAATTGGAAGTGAAATTAGGTTAAAAACACATTTTGCCGTAATGCATTTTTGGGAAAATAAAACAATAGATGATTCAGAGTGAACTTTTTTGGGAAAAAGTTTTGGGTTTTGTACATTTTTAATGAACTAATTTACAACGTAGTTTCGTGGTCCCAATTTTCTCAGAAAAAAAGAGCATCCGACACGAATTAACAACTAATCTACAAAATAATAAGAGAAGTTTGTTATTTTCTTTAAAGATTTTTTTTCTATAACCGTGTAGATTATACGAGAAACTGGCAAGGTAGAAAATTGGAGTACGGGAGCTATTTTAAAGATAAACAACTATTTTACGTATTACTAATTAGCTCATTGAAAATTGATGACGACGAGTTCCACTTTCGTGGTCCCAATTTAATAGAGGTCCGCCAGTTAGAGCATGTGTGTGGTGGATTCCAATTGGCGAATTAAAAGATCAAGAATCTCCTACGAATTCAAAGTTAGGAAATTTGTCCAATTTGCCAAGTTCCGGCCACCGAGGCTAACAAGCTTCAGCGAGACATTAATTAAGGACCAAAAGAAAGAGTTTTAAACAGTTTCGGAAGTCGGCCGTGGTTTTCTTGGAGCGATGGAGCGAGTGACTTGCACGCAGCTGCCATTCCCAGGCTCGGAAGGGGGGAGGTGGAGCAAGAGATGAGAAACACAGAATGCAAATGATAGGCCAAACGCTTGTGTAAACTACTTTTCCAAGCGTCTCATCTTCCGCGGACGATGACGACTCAACGAAAAACGATTTTCAATGTAAAACCCGAATAGTTCCACGCCATATCTCTCTCTCCACTAACTGCATTACCCCCCATGCCGGTTCTCGCACCTGTTTCTGCTCCTCGTTTTTCCACTTGTATCGTGACTCAGGGGAATTCTCGAAACTTTAACCGCATCTGGTAGATCGTTAGATCGGTTCTCAAGCCCAAGTGACTGTTCAACTTCCGTGCCAGACCCTAGTTGGCTTCGTATTTTTTAAATGGAAGAATAATAGTAAAAAGCGCAATTTGTTCAGGAAAGCACCGCGTGACGTCACGCAGAAGGTTACCGGGCCTGCGAAATGCTTTGGTCTGATGACGTCACGAACTTGCGGGGGAGAAATCTTTGGAATCTTGTTCGATTTCGTGTTCGATTTTTTAATACAAAATCGACAGACAAAAGCATTTTCACAACTTTTCCTATTCCGAGTTGACCTATTTGACTGATTAGTCGAGAAAACGGTTCGCATGAGTCACTTTTGTTGTGATGTAATTGCCTCTATGGATATTTTTTTTCAAAACGGAAAACCTTTGAGAAAAAGAATGAAAAGCGAATAAGAAGACACGCTCATCTTTCGCATGACGTCACTATTCACAGTTATTTCTACTTCGCTGCACACGCAATTCGCTAGTCATGGCTTAATTTGAACCTTGTGCCATTTGGCATATTGCGTCAGAAATCTTGGACAAAACCCGGGGAAAATAAACGCTTGACGAGTGGAGAAAAAAGGAAAATCATAAATAAAAGAAAAAAACTCTGCCCCCCCTGGCCCTAATCCTTCCCAGAATTAAATACTACGGGAGTTGGATTACATTGCTGGGCCAAGAGGAGTTTGGGGAAAGAGTGGAAAGAGAGAAAGAGCAAGAGCAGCTAAAAGGGTAATTCATGCAAAGTAGATTTCATGTCCACGTTTCCAGAGAGCCATGAAAAGCATAAGCGTAGCACTAGGCATAACACCGTTCTCTTTCTTTTTTTTTAAGGAGCCTTGGGACTCCTTTTTTTCTTTTCTGTGAAAAAAATCCACTTTCTGTTCCCAAAACTGGCAAAGGGAATGGGAGTCGACAATAAAATCTGCATTTCGTTCTTGGCAACTTGCAAGTTACGGATGCGTGACCTGCCCCAGCCATCAACATTGAACTTGGCGCTCTTTTGTTTCCTCGATGTCGTGTTTTTCAATGCTCTCAATGAGAAGTCTTGGGAGGGAAGGCTGGAAAGAGAGAGACAGAGCGAAAGGAAGAAGAGATTCGATTCTCTTGGGTGAAAACCACCAGAAAACTCTGTCGTTGACGTTCCATGTTTTGGTAGCTGTCGTTTTTTTCGGGGGGGAAGCTTGTTAAGACTTAAAAGGGGAGGGGGGACGCTGCCGGTTGCGAGAGCTAACAATAGCGGCCATTTACAATTTCTTTCAAGTGTTTCTGTCTGCTGGCCAAGCATATAAAGATAAAAACTCGTGAAAATCCTCAAGCCAGAACGCAACCGACAACACTAGGTAGCACGTAATGAAGCTGTACAGGCTTGAGTAGATTGCCGAGTTTTTTTGGGAGACGACAAAGAACGAACCCGAACGTAATATACTTATTTCTTCCTCAAACTTTAAAATCACTCGGAAATTGCGGTGTGACTTTCTCCTTCGTAATTTCGTTTCAATTTTTTTACTTTAACCACGTCCTTAAACGTCTGGAGGTTCCGGATACAGTCAAACTTTTCCTTTGAAACGATTTTTATAGCCGTTAAATAATCATCACATTTTATTTTTTAGAGCGTTAGCCTATCATAATATCCACATTTACTGCCTATTCATAACTGTCATAATATCCCCCATTCCACATCTCGTCGACAGGGAATCTGTAAACTTTAGAGGGAAAAATAAAGGAAATCTATAGACATTAAAGTTATTTTTTTTAATTAAAAGAAGAATTAGACTGGCCTGAGATGTTATTGTCTATTTGTTCTTAGTTGTTGATGGCGTAGTAATGAAAACTCCGGAAAGAAGCGCGAAATCCGGAAATTCGAAATTCAAAGATTTAAAATAAGTTAGAAAAACTGTATGTCCATGGAACACAGTGTATAAACGCACACAATCTGTCAATGTTATATACAACATGTCTCTCGTCAACTGAATCAAAACAAAGGAATTATATAAACACCGTGAGCTTCCGGGAAGAAAACGGCGCTTGATTAGGACTCTCAGGTGTCAAACTATGTACAAATTCCTTTCGTCCTTTTCTCCACTTTTTTTACGTAATAAACCTTGCACCCGCTATCATTCTTTAGAAAGAACTCCGCTATATTAAACCACAAAACTTGCCCCAAATTGCGTAAAAGAGATATTCCAAACCAAAACAGGTCTTCGTTTTTTTTTCCTTTAAACTTTTCTCAGAACACACGAATTAAAAACCCTCTAAAACCCCCCAAAAGACTATTTCTTCCCGAAAAAACTTTGTGTTTTGCTCGTTTACTCATCACAGATTCCTCAAGCAGGTCAATACCGCCAAAACGAGTTGGGGCGGTTTATAGGGAGCCAAGGTTCAGACAAGGCGTGGGTCTGATGCCGATCCTGCAGCATGACACAGCTACGAGTCAACTGATCGGGTGCCAGGACATGCGAAGTGGTTGCGGGTGACCCTGACGAGTACGAACAGCCCGAATCGTGCGGGACGGGTAGAATCAGTCGCCATGCCGAAGAATCACTTGGGTTCCGCGTCACATGCTGACTCTGGGCCACCGCGGCGGCCAGTAAAGGCCCCCAGGCGGCCATTGCATTGCTGTTGGTGCTGAGGGTCGGACTGCGTTCGGAATCCGTCCCGCGTCCACTATCAACGCTGGACCCACTGACAGGTGCGCCAAAGTTCTGGCTCGACAGGTGCGAGGGAAGATGAGGATTCTGAGGCTGGTGTTGAGGGATCAGCCACGCTGGCGAGGACATCCGGGTACCCGTACCACCCATAGCATACTGTTGCTGCGCCTGAGCTTTCCGCTGGTCCTCGTGGAGGTGGTGATACGGGTCCCTAATCCACGCCATGGGCAGGTGTGGTGGTGGTTGTTCCTCCGACAAGAGCTTGGTAACCAATCGAGGATGGGGCTTATGATGGTTGTCTGAATGATTGACCCGCACATGGTGATTGGGGAGTGGGCGCCAACTCGGGGTGGACGCTCGTCGCAGCTGACGCTTGGGCAGGATCATCAACAAGGGTTGAGCTCCTGGGGGTGGCCGGGTAACGCGTGACAGGTCGTACTCGACGCTGCAGTCCACGGTTAACGGGGTGGAGTAATCCTTGGCACCACCAGTACTGCCATTGCCATTAGCATTATCGGCCAGCGGATGCGGCCGGTGACTCTCGCCTCGCGACTTGGACCCACCAGGGGCGTGCTTGGGGTTCACATTTCCATGCGTCACTTTCCTGGGACCGAAGGAGCTGCTACCCGCTGGAAAACCCGGGTAGACGGCGTTCTTGGAACCCAAAGTGGACGCAAAGTGCGTTGCCGAGCTCTGGAATGCAGTAGACCGCAAAGTGGTACTTGTCGTAGTAGAACTTGAGGAGGTCCATGCAGGGAAATGTTCGTTCTGACCACGGTTGATGGTAACCAGCGATGGTAAGGGTGCTGGCGTAAGCCAACAACTCGCGTTGGCGTCTGCAGGGGCCCAGGATGGAAGCTGCCAGCTGAGATGATGGGCATTGCTGGAATGACGGAAAAGAGGGTGGAAGGAAGCTGCTGTAGTCGAGGCGGTGGAAACGTGAGCCACGTGACCGTGACTCGCGAGACTTGGCAGACCGAAAAGCGCTAGTGGCGGTGGTACCACAGCAACAGACGGTAAAGCGAGAGGAAAGTTGGACCACAGACAGGAGTGCGTTGGAGTGGGGGTTTCCAACTGCATCTCGTTCAAGTAACGAAGTGGGTAATGTTGATTAACGAAGGCGAAATTACCACTACCACTCGCGGTCGTCGCCATCTTGGACTAGTTGCCGAAAATATCGAGGGCGAATTACGTAGTTGCTGATCCATAGAACCAAAAAAACGTGGACTTCCCAACTGGTTACAAAATAAGCGCAGGAGCCTGCTGTCACAAAAGAAGTCTTTGTCCATGCATTCCAGACGGCGACACTTTTGCTTAATGGCCGAGGAATACGCTAGATCACCTTGAGACGTTCAGGGCACGAACTTTTCTGGTTAAAAAAGACTCCGTTATTCCATTTCTCGACTCACTTTTACCACGAGACTTGCGTCCTGCAGCCAAACACTTTGCCAACTGGGGACCCAGCAGCTGTTGGAGGTCTGTTCGACCGCAGCGCCACCAGACGGTGGTAAAACGACTGGGCAACTTCCTCTTAAAGGTTTTTACCTGTTTTCCTTTTCTTCGTTCCAGCGCTTTTACCCATTTCCCGGCTGTTCCTTTTCATTTGAAAGGGAAAGTATCTTGGGTGTATATGCAGATTTAGAAAGGGGTTCTTTTGGGTCGGGTGGATAAGCCATCCGAGAGGCTTGTAGAAAGAAGGATCTTGAACAGCGACAGGAGGCAATGAAGCGGATGAAGCGCTTTTAGGAAAAACCATAAAGGAATGTTTCATACTTTGGGGGGATCGTCGATCAAACACTTTGGGGTTCTCGGAAATCTTACCTTACCTACAATCCCAGTTTCATATTTTTAACCATCTTGTCCCTTGATCTTACGAAAAACACACAAATGACTGGATTTGGGTCATGCATCTCGTGAACGTAATTGATGTGCGTTACAAACCCCTCATCAATCATAAATACCAAACATTGAAACGGAAGTTATCGTAAAGGTGACGCTATTTTCAAATTCGTTCTATAAGGTTTAAAGTTTCTCTAAAGTTCTTTAGAGTCTAAAAGACTTTTATCATGTTTACATTTTGAGCAAGTTCGTCACGAGTTTCATGATATATTGATGAAGTGTACTGAAATTTTAAACTTGAGATTCACTTTTAAAAGCCTTACCAAATTTATTCTTGAATTTATTATTATACTTACTATGAATTATTTGTGGACCACCAAAAGATTAGTTTGTTGAAGTTCACTGAATTTAAGTTATGCGTGTCGTGACCGTAATTTATTTCGCTTACAAAATTACGGTTCTTCTATGATGGAACTAAAACTCCATTTTATTTCCATTTGTTAATGTGTTTACATTTTGAACACGTTCGTCACAAACAGCCGAAATTATGATGCAGATTACTCATGAAATTACTATGATTGTGCCACCGCATTAAAGGGTTTACATTATTGAAGAGGGCTGGAATACGGTCACGCATCTCGTGACTGTAATGGATGTGGATTGCAAAACACTGCTCCCAAACATACACGAGTCCCAAACATACAAGGGAAAATTAAGAAGAAAGCTTCTTCGTTTCTTTCAAGTATAAAAGGTATATAGGAAGTTATACTATCTTGTTTACGTTTCGAGCGAGCTCATCACAAATAGCTTCTTAGGAAGAAGGCGTTCCTTCCGGATTCGGCAGAGTATTAGGACGAGACGATTTCGCTAAAACCCTGTTCCGAGAACTGTTTTTGTTTGCTGCCTTTCGGTCCTTTTTCACCCATTCATTGGAACGTTTTACGCGAAGGGGAAATATTATTCACTGGGAATGCTTTGGCTGGCACAAGAACTTGGCAAAATAGTCAGTTTCTGGGGAAGTAGGCAATTGCTCAACCCCCTGTGCCTTTTGAGGAGGGTGAAAAAGAATAAAAAGTACCCTGCATGCAACCTTTCTTGACAACCCCCCACTTTTCTTTCTGGACCTTTTCTCTGGGGCCGTAGATCTTGATTGACAAATGGAAAAATGGAATTCAGGAGAAACGTCAAGCCCCTCCGCTGTGTGCTGACTCGCTTGATTGCATGGTTCACTGTCGTTTTCCGAAAGGAACTTTTCCTCAAACTCCGGGCGGCAGAGGAACTTCTGGAAGAAGGCGGATGAGACTTTTATTTTTTTTTAAAGAAAAAAAGCTTGGCCCAAATGATGTACGGAATACCCTGCACAAGACACGTACAGCAAATTCCAACGCGGAAGTCATTAACGCGAGTCGGCGACAGTAAAAGGATGGCGTGTGCAATGTCCGGAATCGATAAAAGGCTCCTTGTATATTACTACGTATTGTCTGTCACGCGTCTATGTCACCTTTGACGTCCCAGTTCGTCAACACTAACGCCGCAATTTCCTATTTAATTAAATCCGCCACCTGTGAAATCCTTTCCTCCGCGTTCACAGAAAGATAACCTGATCCAGAGGCTAGGATGTCAGTGTGGGTGAAAGAAAATCTCGTAAGAAAACTCGGTTAGGAAGTCGTCAGGCTCTATTGTGAATACTTTCTAAGCCATGCGATGGGGGAAAAAACCGGACGTCCGCTTCATTAATTACTGATTAGAACCCTCTGAACAAAGGGAAACACGAGATACTCTTACTCTAAACATGGGAAATACCAAATACATGAGACAATATGGGTTTCAGGATTTTGGAGCTCATTTTCATTCGCACTGCGGTTCTATTAGCCAAAAAGCAAGAGTTTTAGCTCTGAGAGGGCTCATGTCACTCACGATTCACTATCGAGGTCTCGGTTATTCGTGCAGCGGAGCTTGGAAAGCTTTTCTTGGGAGGGCAACTGTTATTATTAAAAGCTGGGGTAGAATACTGCACTCGCTGAGCTTCTATTCAAATACTTAGCTATGCGTCGTGTATAGTACAGTACACAGTAGTGGGGCGCGGTACTAACGTACAGTACAGTACGCCCCACTCTTGCTCTCAGTTTTCCTTGTCGTTGCCACGACAATAGCTTCGTGTTCAAGTTGAGCTAGATTAGCTCAACTTTGGCAAGTGACGAGGGGAGTCCTGGGGTTTTTGATCGTACATGATATTAACGAACTTGGCCAGGAGGAGGGGGGAGAGGAAAGATGAGATGCGTTTCCAACTCTTGTTCTGAAGGGGTAGGGTCAGTTTTGGCTCTCCACCCCCTAACCCCTTTTTCTGGTTTTCCGCTAGGTTTTGGAACTTGGCAGATTTGCTCAGAGATGACTGACATGCAAGCCAGTTTCCTGTTCAGTTCTACGGTTTGTGATCATGTGAACTTTATTCTTCGAAGGGGAACGCTCACTCTTTGTCTTTCCTTTCCGCAGCTCGTAAACCACGCAGCAACCATGCTCAAAATCCGTTCCTCTTCAATAGAATCCGCAGCGAGTCAAGGAACATCAAAGAAGAAGGAACCAAATCGCCCAACAATGACATTGCGCGACAATGAAAAATGGGGGAAGCGAGCCAAGCTAAATCCCTTGGACGCGGCTTAACCTTCCTCCAGCTTACCTTAACTGCTACCCTGCTGTTACGAGGAACACAACTTAAATATTAATGCATGAAAAGTAAGCTTTCATCTGCTTTTTATAACTACACATTTTACTGCCGCAGCGGAGAGGTTCGTAACCGTGTAATTGAGCAATTAAAACGGTCTGTGTAAACCATGTTTAGCAAGGGACTTGCGGACAAAATCGAACATTTGGGGTTCTCTTAAAAGTACAGTACCATAACACTGCTAAACCATACCAGCGCAAGGAGCTTGCAGGCAAAATCGAACGTTTTGGGGTCTCTTAAAAGCACGGTAGTGTAACACTACAGAGAACGTCAGTTATAAATTTTAATTTCAAGTCGTGAAAGTGCAAGTGACATTTTAAAGGGACGGAAATGAAATAAGAAGCTTCAAAGTTCAGGGAACATTTGAGTTTATGAATAGTGTGCGTGGATAAGGGTGATATAGTTGTAGTAAAGCTCATTGTAAACGTTTAAGGAGATGCTCAAGTTTGGTATTTCGCGTTGCCTGGGAAGAATACATATAATGGATTCGCATATCAGAGTGACGGTTAAGTCTGTTTCCAAGCTTCAGTACAGTCATCATCATCATCATCATCATTGTCCTCGTATCTATTCTCCCTATCGCTAGTACTTATTGCAACCCACATGGAAGTCATTAGCATAAAATAGTGAAGAGCAGTAACCCCCAACCAGATGGATGCATATTTAACTTGATTAGGAACCCTTTTTCTGGTTTTGCAGGTTCTGGCCCTCAAAAATATATGCAAAAACGCCCTAAATGTCTTTCTCTCTCTCTCTCTCTCTTTCTCTCTCCACGTTCTTACGACCGACTCGCATATAAAAACCGTCAAGTTTCCGAAGCTTTTGTTACTCTACGCACACACCTCTCATCAATAATATCCGTTTTCCTCTTTTGTGAGTCGAATATAGTGTGCCCACGTCTAAAGTATTGGGAAAGAATACAGCCTTTAGCATTTCAACTTCCAACTTGAACTTTATCTCATCTGACAATCCAATCAAGGCCCTCTATTCGGCGGGAGGGAAAATTTTGAAAGAAAAATGCATGCCATAATGTCGCATGGATGGCCTAATTAAAGCTAGAGTATAGTGGCTTAAAGGGGGGTGAGTAGGATGAGGCTCGAAAGGTTGTTAGTGGGGGGTAAAAACCCTCCCTCTCTCATTTGCACAACCTGCTGAATATTGCATTGCACACACCGCTCTGCTTGAAGAGCCCTCTGTGGCGCTTAGGACCCATCCTTCCTGGTCTCTTAACAATACCTTCATCTTTTTTCTTTTTCCTTTCTTTGTTGCGCCCGAGCGCTTATTAAGTGGGTGGAGGAAAATGCGAAAAGAATGTGCATCGCTAAGCATGAGAAGAGAAGGCAAATGGGTGTTATAAAAAAAATCAAAAGACCCTTTCCAGCTTTTTTTCTTTTTTAACACGACAAAGAAGGAATGACTACTTTACCGTTGGTCAATAGAAAAAAGGGGCCTTGTCCGCGTCTGGAGTCTGCCCCCCCCCCTCGCCGGTAATTGCATCCATGCTCAGGCAGAAGATTTTCTTCCATTTCGACCTCGGCCGGAACTTTTTATCATAGGGTCAAAGTGGTAGAAATCCTCCGTTGGGAGTCATCCCCCCCCTTTCCACAGTTACCTCGCTTTTCGGAAACCCCTTTACTATTGCACCCTTTATTACTACAGCGAAGAGCCATTCGCTTCTATAGCCTTGTCCGAGGCATCTGGAAAGGGAAGGTCATAAAGGGGTGACTCTTGACCTCGCAACGACCTTAGCAATCGAGTCATTGATATCTGCCGCAGCTTTTTTTTTCCTTTTGGGAACATTTCTCATTATGTGGCACAGTGCAGAGGAAATAAGGTTACACTAACCTTTGTGGTGCTAACTGACCATTCGCGGACAGAAGTGGATGACTACAAAGAAAATGCACCAAGACGAGTGTGCCTGAAGACAAAATAATTACGGGAATTGCATGTTGGCCATAAATGGGAAAATAGCTGCTTAGGAATGTAGACTGTATGTGAGGTCATGGAACTAGTTTGGTTTGGTACTATTTCCTTGGCAAACGTGAAATTGATAATTTCTACTGTGGCTTTCGTTACACGCAAGCTCCATTTTCGCATTAGGCTTTTGCAAAGAGAGTGTAAAGAGGGAAAGGCAATTATAGCCTGTACTTGTAGCAGTATGATCAGGGAAGGAGAGAATGGTTGGTAGTAACATTAGTTAGAATGCAAAAAGCTTCAAATGCCCATGAAAGCGAGCGTATTCGCGTAAGAATGTCTTTTTTAGGGGTAAAAAAATAACTCAGATTGCATGAAAAGAGAAGTTTGGTCTTAACCCTTTATGAAAAACGGTCCAACGCCAACTTCAGGGCTTTTCTGTCGTTTCTTTGACGTCATACTGTCAGCAATTATAGATTTTTTCTGGGGGTTTGTTTGGGTAATTTTGAAACGGAACGAAAAAAGTGATTGGTGCTAGGGAATGTTCTGAGAAGGTAATTAAAGGCGGGAAAGGCCGAAGGAAAGAAGAAATGAAAGGAAATGTCAAAGTCAGAGAGGCAGGGAAAAGCTCTTTGAAAGTCTACCTCGTTTTTTTCTTTTTAATAATATTATCTGGAATTTTTTGGAATAGTTTGCAGGAAAAGCATGCTCTGCAGCACGCAAGACAAGATAAGTGAATCCTCTCGCCGGCTCCTGCATGGCATTTTTCTTTCCAATTTCCATATATCATGGTGCGGAATTTATGAAGCCATTCTTCTTCGTGTTCCGTGTTTCTTCCCGTAAGCCAAGGAATATAAATATGCGTTCCGCATGCCCTCAAACTGCCAAAGCCCCTTCACAGAAACTTGGCATTGCATTTGGCATGCATATAAACCTCACAAACTCACGAACCCGAACCCCCTCCTCCTCCTCCTCCTCTCCCAAACTCCTCAAGATGTTGCCAAAAACTTTGTTCACCAACAAACATAGTTTCTCGAAAAGATTTGTGGGCCTTTTTGCCATTCAGATATTTTCTTGGAGGAAACTATTGCAAAAATTTGTTTAAGAGCGGGAGGCTCAAACCTGTGCTTTTTATGGCAACTCATCATTCCGAGATTGGTTTATGGAGACGACGCCGCCGTGGCGCAAAGTTATACTTCTCTACTCCTCACTCTCCCTTCTCCAAACTTCCCAAATTTCGTTTCAGTTTGGCCCCAGAGCTAACGTAAATATAAATTACGGGAAAAGTCATAAACCAAAAAGTTGGGCCCGGTTTGGGGTAGGCGTGTCTGTAATCCCTTAAGCCGTAATCGCTTTTTAATTATAAACTCGTTCCGAAGCAGCCACCGCTGAACAACAACAAGAAAAAAAAGAATAGAAGAAGAAAAGAGACGGAACGATGAGTTCAAGATTAGGCCTTATCTCTCTGATGCTTGTTCCGATGCATTTTTTGGTCGGGGTTAATATGTGCTCTGACGTTCGGCTCATTAAAGTCCCTTCCACGTCCTTAAATTGGGACCCGGGAGCGTGAAGCAAAATGAGAAGAGAGGATTTAATGCGCGAGCCGTTAAAGCTTAAAAAATAGTCTGCACTTTTACGTGCTGGGTTCTGGATTAGCGTCGTTAACAGAGCAATATTTCGACCAAGAATGAAATTCTCCGTTTGTGAACAAGAAACCTCCGTTTCCAAGTACATATACGGAACATTGTTTTTCATTGTTGCGTGGGTAAGGAGAGAAGGAGGCTTTGAAGGCCCTTTTGCCGTGCTTTGGGGGTAGGGGGGAGGAAGTAAAGACTCAACTAAAAGAATAAAAGGGAAGAAACGTGCCATTTCCACCCCCTGCCATTACAGAACAAGACCCCCTAACTAGGCAACATGTTGTGCATGAATTGAACGGCATTTTCCAAGAGTTCAGGCTCTGTTGTTAAAAGCGGGTTCGAGGTCTTGGGGGCCCCTTTTTAGATGGGTGATGGGGCCCACATAAAATTGTTAAGATACCCGTTGCAAAAGTTTCCAGACCCCGGAGAGGTCGTCTCTATTTATGCCTTGCGAATAAAAGACCTTTTTTGATATTTTCTTTCGTTCGGATGAAAAGGAAAGGTGGATATCTGTCATAAACATTATAGCCTACCTTTTTTTTGCTTTTCTGCACATTTAATTTGACTCGGCGGTTTATGAGACTTTCCCAATTGAGCACAAGCCGCTTATTGAAACTGCGGTGATGTGATAAAAAAAGGCGGTATGGGTTTTTCAAGGGCCTTTTATTGGGTCTGTCAAGGGTTGCTGGGTTACATATATACATTATACAAGGTCAAAATGGGATGGTTTCGCATTTTTTCATATCTAGCGGTGTTTTCGTCGTTTGTTGGGAGAAAAAACTGACAAGATGTTTGCAGGGTCTTTCTTAGAAGAAGAAAAAAGCGGAATAAAATAAGGTTTTTATGTAGAACGAAGAGTGTGTTTTGTAAAAAAAAAAAATCGCAGTTAAATTTGCGCTGGGAGTTTCTTGGCCCGTGTTAAGGGCGCTTTCGCTTTTGGGGAACGTTTTCGCGTCGTTGAAGCCATTGTTTCCTGACTTGGAGCTATTGTGCCTAACTATGCTCCTGTAAACACTTGGAATGTTGTAACCAGCTGACACGAGGAATTTTTTTATATTTCCAGGACTTTTTGTTTTGACGTCCCTGGCCTCTTTGCTGCTCAACCTGTAAGGATTAACTACGTCAACCCGAAAGTTCCATCAGACAAGAGTTGAGTTGGCATGTCGGATCCATGAGACAAGAATACTGTATGACCATGTTTCGGATGCATACGGCTTCAAAGAGTCAAGCCAGGTAAAAGGTAAAAGTGCAGCTTTTCCCCGTGTCCAAGCTTATGTTGACTCTTATTCATTTCAGATTTCGATTGAGAGAGAAAGAGCCTTCTTTGCATTCAGTTCGGTGTATCCATTTCCCTTCTTCTCTGGCGAGGGACCTTATATTAATTAGCGTGACCTATGACTCTTTAAAGACTGCCAGCATAGGCGACCAGGAAAGATTGTATAACTCCATACTCTGCTGACTAACCCAACTAGCGTCCATAAAACCGAAGCTAAATTGACGTTCGAGGCAAGGAACCTGAAAAGCAACTCAGCCAAAGTGCTTATCTCTCTTGGCACGACACTCTCACAAGGAAAAAGGGTTATCTGTAAAAGCTGTAGGCCTATCCGCCAGTCATGACTTGCAAATGCGTCGTGTCCCGAGCACAATCGAACGTTCTGCTTGGTCCTTGTAAAAAGATTCTTCCAGTTGTGGCATCCCAGGGCATGGCAACAAGGAATGGAGGAAAAATTTCACTTTTTGTTGTAATTTTCCCATGCCAGAGATTCCTCCCCATGCGCTATCTGGCCGCCAGGCAGCCTCTTCAGCCTTCTGCCATCGGTTTTTCTCATCCACGTCCCTTTAATAATGGTAATTATCATCACTCGGCCACGTTTCCGCCCCATCTAACGCAAGCGATAAACCTAACCCACTGCCCCAATCGCTCCTAGGCTTGTCGGGAACAGTCGGCGGGGGCAAACGTGCTTGGGGTATAGGCGACAGTGAGGTGAAAAATAGAAATACAATAAAAATTCCTCCCTTTGTTAAAAATGTGTATAATAATAATTCCCTATTAAAACGGAGAGTGCAGCGAGTTATTTCCACTTCATAATTCTCTATTTATTTATTTTTTGGCTTGGGCTCACCAATGCATGGAAGGTCAGGATCTGAAACATGCTCAACTTCCTCTGCCAGATGTGTTGTCATGAATAGCTTCATTGAGCGGTCAAAGTTTCGTCGGAAGCTGTGCTAGTGAGTGCGAGGCTCAGTGTTAGTTATCTGGTTAGAGCCAGACATGGTTCACAGAGAAAAATGATCGAAAAGGGGGGTGGAGGGGGCACAAATTGTTATTAGGATGGGTTGTATGGTGCTCGCACCCAAAACTTGGCTGCGTTAGAGATAATTGAAGAATCCCCGGCCATTCTTCTCGGCTCGTTTAGGAGCTTTAATGATGAGGGAGAAGGGAACGAGAGAGAGAAAAGGGGGAAAAAATAAAAGAATTTGGCAGTCGCTGCTTCCTCGTCGATGTATGTGTGTGTCGCATACAAAGTTAGAGACTGGAACAATAAGGCTTCTTTGTGTGTCGACTTTTAGGTCTGCAATTGAAGCTTTTTTCCTCCTTTTTCCGAAAAAACCCCGGCAAAAAGAGGGAAGTTTCTTGTGATATTGTAACAGAACAGGGGTTCCGCCAGATTCATCTGAGGGAAACTGCCAAATTGTCCAACACTATGGTCCCTTTTTATTAACTTTATTCTCTGCTTTAAATTGAGCGACTGACAAGGAAGGATGGTGAATTTCTGAGCTGCCAGCGAGGAAAGGGCCAGTCGTGCTCATGTAAAAGCTTCCCGGGGAATAATACCAGGTTTTTGCTGTCCATGCTCGCATCTGGCAGTGCAAATTGTGCCCGAAACGGCCGTGGTTTTGAGGCCGTTCCCCCGAGTCTCCCTCACAATTTATGATTGCTGCTCGTTATTGATTTCTTTTTAACAAAAAGCCATACGGTTTCGCTGGCTTTTCCCATAAGCTCCAAGCCCGACGATCCGCAAAAACCATTGGAAATAGGTTTCTGGTTCACCGAGCGCCTGTTAGGTTCAAAAGTATAGTCTTAGAACCAGACTCGGAGGAAAAACACTTTAGACGAGCTGCTCGTTACGTTAAGGTGGGTTTCCGCTACTTCACATCGGGGGCCGCATCTTCACATACGTTCCAACGTGTGGGGCAAAATCACTTTCAAAATTAGATGGGTTTTTTGGATTAGCTTTTGCGAACGTTTTGGCGCAACTCGAGCGAAGCGCAAAAGGGGCGTTTTTTTCAAGATTTTTATCTTTTCCTTTAGAAGGAAATTCGATGGCAAACGCTCGCAGTCTATTTTCATTTTTTCTAGGATCAAAAGTTAGTCGGCAGGGGATTCGTGATAAATTGGGAGCCCTTTTTAATCTGAAAGTTGCTTACAATTGTTTCCCACTCAAAAATTCCTCTTTTTTAAGTTATGAAATATGGGAAGAAAGCGAGAACGAGAAAGACAATTCTGAATTCCGAAAGTTTTCTGCTCACTTCCAGCATGGTAATTATGTTCAATTGGGGTGGTAGCATTCAGCTAGATGATAGTTCTTATTTGTTAAAAGTTGAACGTCTCTCCAGCGAGTTTTTCTTTCTTTTCTACACAGGTAGCAATTTGGATCCTTGTTAAAAACTGGTTCGGAAATGTAATCAATGTAATCGTGTTTTTTTAAATTGGCACTCGATGTGTATATGTGTAGTGCTAGGTAATGCGCAACTTTGTGCTGCTTTTTGCAGGTCAGGTGAAAAAGAATCCTGCAGCTGTTTCGCTTGTTAGTGTTGTGTTGTTCACGCGAAGCAAAAGCGAGCCAAATTTCACACTTGCATGCCACATCGAGATTTAGAAACGAGAAAAACCTGAAATACTTCCTTGGCCTTTTCGGATATTTTCCGGCGATTCGTTTAGTTTTTTTATAGTTAAAAAACTTCCAGGACTGGATAACTCATTGTAAATGCTTGAGCCTCTCCTTCGGAGGATACTTGAAGCGACTTGAAACGACTCGTACAGTTGGCTTGACTTGGCTTGCATACTCAATCACCCTCTGCGCAGCATATGTTAGCATAAGAAAACGACTCGACGAAACAATGAGAAACTTCCAAACCCCCTCTGTAAAAAAAGAAGATAAAAAGAAGAAAAAGAGAGGAAATAATGAATTGTAATAATGATGGACCCCAATGGCGGACCACGTTTTCTCAGAGGCAATCAACCTATTCATGGGAAACTACGCACAAGGTTTTACACGAAAAAAAAGAAAATAGGATTCTTTTTTGTTTTATTTTAAGGAACATTATAATTTGTGTCCAAACCACTAAGTACAGTATTACAGTCGACAAAAACGTCTATTTCCAACGTTAGGTTAGTTTCACTAGGTTTTGACTTGCGGGGTGAGGTCACCAACGTGGTTGTTTCCATCACTTATTGTCAGGATGCTCTGAGTCAACTTGGGAGTAGTAAAAGGGAAGAGGGGCTGTTTTATCCTTATACCCTGGTGCGTGTCGTGACGTTGTATATACTCGACGCACACGGGGTAGAGCATGGGACCGGGCAAATTGACGCGCAGGTGACAATGACAATCGTGCGAGTTGAGGGAATTTCGCGGGTTACCCATCTGTCTCTCTTAACTTGGAGAGAGGGAAGTTGGAAGCTTTTTGGGGTAAGCCCCACCTACTGTTTTTTCTGTTTCTTCTTGTTCTTCCCTGGCGGTTGATAACTGGCCGGCTGGGAGGTTTCTCTTCATTTCCTTTCTTTGTCTTTCTTTTTGCGCTGCATTAATTTGTGTGTGTGTGGAGCGAGAAAGAAGGATGTGTTGTTACAAGTTGCAAACTTCGGAGTAGTTATTTGGGGCCTGTCAGAACTGGTTTGGATATTCTCGTCTCGTCTCTAACAACCCTTGTTGTAACTCTTGTCATATATTTAAACGTCATTCATCCCAGCAGCTCCTTGAAAGCAGATTAACGAACATGGCATGTGGCAGGCTTGGACCCAAAGCTGATTTGTGGATCAAATGTGGGATTATTATACAATAGTGGGGAAAAGCTCGGAATAAATCAGGGAAAAGGGGTTGAGCTAAAGCTTTGCAGTGAAGGATAGACGTTCACTCCCAACGGAAAATCTGCAGGGAAAAGGAGCTCAAATTAGTCCTTTCATTTCGAAAAAGGGAATTCTCGCGAGTAGATAGGCTCAGACCTGTGAGAGGTCAGAGGTCAATTTACTACAAGTGGGACATGATTTTCTTGGCAATTAGCTGTGATTTGGGCAAATTAGGAAAGGTTGCCCCATAATTAGCCATTCGAATAGGATTTTAAGAAAAGCAGGGTTGAAGTGGATTTTGGATGTACTTTCGAGATTGGCGTTGGGGATAAAAAAATTGAGCATGAAAAGGCTTTTGTGCGTTTTTTAGGCTTGCTTGTAAGCGATTTTTTCTTTTCGTTGACAAGGAAAGAAGAAAATCCTATTGAACTGGAAAATACATTTGGATTGCTTTTAAATTACGTAATTGATGTTGAATTCCACTATAACAAGAGTTTGAACAGATATGAAGATTTTTTATAGGTTTTCATGCTTGGTTTGTCAGCCATCTTAATTCGTTTCTGTTGGTAACGGAAGGAGGCTCGTCACAAGACCAGGAAACACAAGGGGACTGGTTTGGAACTTTTTTTCCTTCTTTTACAGCGTGGTGTTGAAAAAAAACTGTCATGAGGTTTTGTTAAAAGTTTTGCCTGTAGGCCTGGCTTAATTTGAGGAGACTGGATGTGTGTCTAGTTGTTTTTTTTCCTAGAACGGTGAAAAGGAAAACTCTTGTTGTTTCGCCCAAGAATGGTCATCGTTATTGTCGAGTCCCGAGCGAGCTTAAGAAGCATGTGTGTGGCTAATGGTCTCAAAAGCGTAATGTGGATCTCCCATATACAGTTACTTGCTCCCAACCCACACGTTAAAACAATGGAACAGCTGCCAGAAAAGGGCTGGTTGAAGAACGGACATTCTATCTGTCGTCCTTTTTGGCGGAATTTCTTCTGTTTTGTTTTTTGTTTTCCTTAGAGGTTCAAGCGAAGTGTTTAAGGAGTTGAGCCATTCGTCTTTCTTTCCTTTACTCGAGTTCATTGGATGGATGTGCACTGCAAACATAATGTGGAAACAAAAGAGTTATGGCTGTGCCACACAAGTGCGCAGGTGCAATTTTAGATTCATTTGAATTCTTTTTTACTTTTTTAAGGGAATACAAATGCCGTGGCTGAGAGAAAACGTCTGGGATTCTCGTTCAGACAGACAGAAAGAACTCTTCCAGGCAGCAAGGAAATTAAGTTATAAAAGCTCAGAAGACGACGACTCGTAATGGGCCCTTAGGAAAGATTCCGGACGTTATTTCTGTGGCCGAGTTTGGCTTTCTAAAGCGAATTTTTCGTTCCTGGGTACTGTTTTGAAGCTGTGCCTGATGTTAAGAGGTTTCTATGCACGATGGATGGAGATACACGTCAGGATGAGAAGTTTCGGAGAAGCCTAGCAAGGGATTAGGGAATGCTTTCCGAGGTCGTAACTTGTATGAATTATGGGCAGTCATATAAGACGTTCGAGTAGGGCAGTTTTTTTCCCCCTTGGTTTATTATGCAAAGCTTTTTCCTTGCCAAGTGTCGCAGTCGTTCATCGTTCCGAAATGAGCTTGAGTTCAAGGTAAAAAAACTGGACGAGCTCGGTTTTGGTAAGCCAGAATCTAAATTAGCGACTCGGAAACGTTCGCTAGGAGAGATTTTCCGTCAGGGTATATTTCCTGGACTAGAAAAACGCACCCAGCGAAGCAAGGTCAAGCCGGAGTAAGCGCTACGAGTCCAGGGTGATCAGTTATGTTCGTTTAACTTGGTATTTCATTATTGCAGACAATAGCAGCAGAGCTTAATGTCCTTGTCAAGAGGACCAACGCATGTTTCCTGGTAGTTTCTCGTTGTTGCGTTAGTAACGTTGAAAAGTCCCGTTTCGCTTTACAAGTATCGCCTTTTAAGAAGGATTTTCATTATTGCTTCAGGAGATCCCGCGTGTTGACAGTCACAAGGCTCGGGAAGTTCCTATGAAAACCGCTTGGTGGGTATATTGCAAATTTTCAAGTCTTGTCAAGGGCAATTTTATATAATTTTGCGTCAAATTCTTACTCCAAATCAAAGTCCTTTTATCAATTCTTTTATTTTATTAAGTCCTTATGACCATGTATTGCTAGACGAAGTTTCAGGGGCATATCCTGGAGGCCTAATGGCAAAACCCTTGCAGTAACGCTTATGACACCCAAATCTTGCAGCCACAGTATTCCGTGCGTAAACCATTGTAATAGCACTAGCGATAAAGGTTTCGGGTCTCCACAAGATTAAGGAAGTATGGCTGACAGTAACGTGAGGAGGGCTCACTATGGCACTACTGTCACGGTCGTGAAAGTCTTATTGCATCTTTTAGAAGGTTGATTTGGCTTTTCGTAGCACATGTGACAATCCTAACGACCAGCATATGGATTCCTCATTAGCATCAAAACAGATGTGTGCGAGTGCCATTGGACTCAATCACGGTCGTAATTCACTATTCCAGTGAGCAGCTCAGGTTAAGAGCTGAAGGTGGACGGGATATATACAATGATTGGACCGAGATTCCAGGGCATTTTTTTTCCTTCTCTTCTTTATTTTGGCGGGTTTAGTGCCGTCTAAAAACTAGAAAGTTTTAGTAATGGTCACTTGTATTGAAGCCATAGCTCGTTGTGTAATGCACGATGCCATGAACTGTGTCATTAATAGTCGTTGGCGTGCCTGGAAGCCGTTTAGGATCCAAAGTGAAACGCTTGGATGGCCTTTGCTTTTTGGCTCGTAACGAAACAAGAATGGTCAGGTGTTTATAAAAGGCTGTTAGAGCAGTATCGCAAGCCATTCGGCATTGCATAGAACATCCCAGGACTGACAAAGAGGATCCCCAAACCCACAAAAAAGTCCGAGCATTTTTGCTGACTTGCTAATTGCGTTGGCTATGGCCTGCATTTCGGGAACTTGTTCCCTCTTCCCTCCGGATTTTGGCAATGGCTTTCCATTGAAAAGGGCACCTTGCACAATTACGTTTCCTTTTTCAAGCTGTCGCATTCAGCACGACCCGCCATTTACTATTGTTTCCTTGCCCCCGCAGTCCCGTTTCCGGTACAAACAATTAAACAATGGAATCCATTGTCGGATCTTTATTCGTCTTTGTCTTTTTATTTTCTTCCTTGGAATAATTATACATTCTTCAATAAGAGCACGACAGTCCGTTCTTAAAAGACTTTTGCACCCATGGTTCTCTGTGTCTTCCATTGACGTTTCATCCTTCTCATCCATTTTAAAAAAATAGCTCAGACTAATTTGGGGTATGCGAAATGAAAAAGATGTTGGCGTAAATCATGGGAAGGTCTGAAAGCTGGTGGTTTTCTGGGAAGGTGACTCGAGGGGGTAAATTAAATGAAATACGGGTTATTACCGCCAAATTCTTAGCCAATTATAAATGTCTTTCCTAGTGGTCTGATGTAGAAAAAGCACCGTCTGGTGGGGCTGCTATGTGGTAAGGGTCAAGAAGCCAACATTTGTTCTCGTGACGTAGTCATTCCCGGCGTCACCACACCAAAACAAGGAGAAAAGCGCAGAATTTATGGCCGAGCATGTGATGAGCGCCCCAATGCTAAGGCATATCTAACAATACCTTCCCCCCAATTTTTTGTTTGCGCTAAGGATCCTGTTCACACAAAACTCGGCGAGGTTTTTCTCAAAACTTCTCAGTTTCGTAGTGTCCTGGCCAAGGCGAGGCGCTCTATAGACAACACATACACGCGCACACAATAGAACGTTCCGACGTGGACAATCCGTATGAGTTGTAAGAGGAGTTTTATAATGGCAGACAGGTGAGGAGCCAAAACCCTGTACGGCTTTGCATGGTTCTCTGCTGGGGGCCAGGTTTGTGAATTTTGCCCTTTCACAGGAAAGCCCCGGGACTTTGTGCAAAGGAAAACAAAAAGAGGCAAGAGGATACACATATACTCTTGTACAGTCTGTGCAGTACAGTACGTGCAGAGACTACGTATTCTATGCACTGTAACGTACTCGAAAGGGGACAATCTGGCACGAAACCCTTAACGTATACAGCCCCAATTTATGGAAGCATTGTTATTAACTAACACGCATAATGGGCAATGAGAAATGTGAGCTCTTTACGGCTCCCGGCCAAAAAGCCCGACGAGCTCCCTTATTTCTCGAGTTGTGGAGCAGGACAGGGCTTTCCGTTTCTCCCGTTCGCCGCGAACTTGGCATTACCGTATGCCCCCCAAACCCCCCTTCTGGCGAAGGCTTTTTGGGGGTAGTTATTCAGCCCCGAGACCAGGTATATATACTTTACCAATCCATATGTAATGTAAGGGATTTTACCGGAAATGGTGGGTTTGGTTGAGTTGCCTGCCACTTTGGAGGAACAGAAAGTTCTGAGTCAGACTTATTCACGAGAAAGAAGGCGTGAATTAAACATGAAGGAAGTACTGCGTACACGCTGAAGTTTGGCTGCCGTTGGCTTGCCACCGCGTGGTTTAGCAATTTGGTAAAGAGCGTGTCGAGAAGTTTTCCACGACGAAAAAAAAAATCTAAAAGGCAGTCTTGAGTATTTTTTTAAGGGGCGTGATAGAATGCATTTGCTTGGCGTCGATGAATTAGAGGAACGGCTAATCTATTCAAATAATTTATATAAGCGTATGGTCAGGGAAAGTCGTGCGAATTTTTTTACGAATTTGGATTACGATTCGGTTCGGAGGAATTCCATTTAACGATTTTTTTGGGGGTTTCCACGAAGAATCTGGTTACGTAGGTAAAATCTTGAGTCATCCATTAATCATTGGAAGGAACTTGGCGGGGGAAAATCGTGGCACCTGTATTTCTCATTGTCAGTGAATGTTTCAGTAGGCCATAGCAACGGGTTTTACATTGAAAACCGGAAACCTAATAAGAAACGCGATTCAGAGAACCAGAGGAGTTTGTTACGGGTTTTTTGGCTTAGTTTATAGTCTTGATGCTAGAGCTTTTCCATTTCGTTTCCTTTTTGGGAAAAAGTAGCCCAGTATTGCACAAGGTGGGGGAATCCTTCCTCTTCTTCTTGTATTCGCGCAAGGTAATTTCGTGTTTTTGGAATAGTTGATGAGGGACTTGGGTTCCGTGGACGCAAACCCAGTAAAGGTTTTTGGTCAAGGACGAAGTCGCGATTGTCTTTTTGCATTTCGTTCTTCTTTATTGAGTGCTGCACGATTCGACAATTGAAGGGAGGAAGTTGGGGCTGCAGGGCGGTTTTCTGGGGGGTGTTTGAGTGTCGTCGTCGATTTACGATTCTGCCAACACCAAATGCAAGGAACCGTGAAGAACAAGTATTATTACACACTAACAAGATTTTTTTATTAAAATTCTCTTTCCTATGGATTGAATTTGAAGGTTGAATTCCACGAACTCGCGAAACGGGGAAAAAGTGCGCGTTGGGGACGAAGAAGTGTGAAGATGGGTGTTTAAAAGTGTGCAGGCGCCCTCATATAGAGAAGGTAAGCCGCAGAGCTTGGGAAAAGGGGTTATTTGTCATCGTCGATCACCGTCACGAGTTGTTTTATTTTTCCTCTTTTTCATTCCCTAGTTTTTAGAGGAAAACTCTTGACTGTCAGCGCGAACTGCAAAAACATTATGCATTTTTGTAATGGTGGAAAAACGTGGAGTCATCAAATGTCAAGGTTGTGGGGCCATTAACGTTCTCTGGACAGTCCAAAGTGGCCACTGTCACGCAAACACGAGGAAATGACGGTTTTCCAGCGAAAAGTTTCCTATGCGGAGCGCGTTGAGCGTAATTGACTCGATTAACCGATTTCCTGATAACACCAAATCGTTCCTGTTTTGTATGTATGCTCATTTTTTCGGGGCTGCAAAACTTACCCCTTCCCGCCCCTACAGAAAAGACTGCATTGTACGAAGATTCACAGCTCGCCTGATAATACAGTAGACTGAGTTGGGGCGGAATGCGTTTTGAGCCTATCGTTGTGAACGGAGCAGATTCGATCGGAAGGTACGCTACGTGCCAATTTTGCAAGTCTCTTAAAAGCTTGATAAAGAAAGCTGGTTGGATAGGCTGACTCGGCAAAACCGCTCACAAGTGCAAAAATGGGGCCCCTTTAAGGATCTTACGCCATCATTCTCGGGCTTTTAATCCAAATCCAGGCCGGAGGAACCAGTTTTGTTGTCCTTTCTGGCTGCAAAGTGAATCGCTGCTTCTGAATGCCCAGACTTTAGGACACTTTGTAGAAAAGGCCCTGCATTGTGTTCTCCATTCTGATTTTGTTTTTCTCAGGACGATTTGATGGGCAAACCAGACCTGGTTTGGCAGTAATATGCAAGGGGAAGTAGCTCGGAACGGGCCCTGAAATTATTAGTTTGCGCCATAGTCTTCCTCCTCTTCCCTCTGTATCACGTCCCCGTGTCAAAGAACAATAGAAAAATAAAAAATTAAGGGAGGGAGGGAAAATCGAGCTGAATAACCCACGAAGAAGCTATTTGTTATGAAATGCGTTACGCGTTTTCCCTGAGGATTCCCTTCAGCTTGGGGTATCCAGCTTAGCATTACTAAATTATACTAAAAGAAATGGGTCTCGCAGCTTTTCTTGACGGTTGTAGTTTTTAACATACCAAAGCCATGTTTCGGCATTAATTCCGTTTTTTGTCTGATCGCAACGAGGGTCCCAGTCTTCTGCATGGGGGTTGTTAGCCTTTAGAGCTGTTACCAAAGTCCCGAAAATGCGGCTCACAAAAGTTGCAGATCCCAAACTCGAGGCCTTTGATAGAAGTCGAATAGCAATAAAAGGCTGCGAGGAATTGCTCAGTCGAGTCATGCGGCATGGCTTGGCGACTTTCCTTTGACTGTGATAAGCATCGCATTTTTATGAGGTAGCCCATTCTTGTTCCCATGGCGCTAATACGTAGAGGACCATATGGAATTTGCCATGCAGGCGACAAACGGACAAACGTCTGTGCGCTCTCTTTTTCTGGCTTTTTTAGGGGGAGGGGGTACCCAGGCTGGAGACTATAGAATATTTCCTTGGTAGCAGCTGAGGTATTGAGTCCTTTCGTATCTTTTTTGGGCCCTTTTTGGGTCCTTTTTGGGCCTTATTGCATTACATTGCATTGCGATTGCTCCATTCCGTGTTACTGTCATGTCGCTGCTTCTGGGTCCTTTTCCCTGTCTCTCTTACTTTTTATTCCTTTTTCCCTTTCACGGTCCCGGGTACTTGTTATAAAACTATTGTAGGCAGCCCTTTCCCTTCGGCCCAGGACCCGGATGACAAAGACAAGACAGATGCGAACGAGACATTTTGCATAATCACATTGATGTGAGGCGGAAGACAGATACGGGGTGCGGGTGGGCGGGGCCATTGGCTGCAGATGCCAGTCGCAGACATATGAGACAAACGCGAGACACACATTCACACAGATAGCGAGAGAGATGGAAATAAGAGAATTATAAGGCATGAGATGAGTATGAGGGTCCCCCAGGGTCTTTGATTAGTAATAAGTGTGTGTATGTTAGCAGCTGTGTGCCTGGACGAAATTTCCGAAACAATCGACACAAAAATCTTAAATAGCGCGTGTAAGGAAGCTTAGCAGGAGGTCTCAACCTCCACATGCGATGGCTAATGGCTTAAAAGGTTAGACGCACTGGGAGGCCTGAAAAGCTTGAATCTGACTTTCGGAAAAGATGATTTGCCAATACGGAGCGCATGATAAGTTGTAATGGAGGGCTGGATAACCCCCTTAAATTTTTCGCTCATCATTTTTCGGGGAACCAGCATACGTGGATTCCGGCGGAGGTCTCAAAATGATAAATCGCCACGAAAAACCTTTTTTCTTGCGGGTCACTGGGTGAGAGAATAGATGAAATTCTTGAGATGGCTTTTTGGGGAACGGCAAAGAGATTTCTCAGGAGTAAATGGGAAAAAAAGAGTTTCTGCATAGAAACGGGCCCCTGTCAGTGTCAGGGTGGGTGAGCCACGCCCCACTCCTTGACCCTGGTAAGTTGGCACACACACAAAAAACATAACATGAATAATGGATCTGTATTCTTTTCTTTCGCATTCACTCCAAAGGAAGCTTCAGGAGAGAAAAATGGAAAACTGGGTTGCAATTAAAAGCAAATGAGATCGAAAGTATATGTAGGTACGGGCTGACTTGGCAAACTCCGAGACTGGCAAACATAGCGAGTGAACACAAAGAGACAATTGTCGATTGTGTTTTTGAGCCTTTTACGTCCCGTAGACAAAGAACGAGCGGATAACAATGGCGCATAACATTGACCCCTTCGAACGCCTGGAAAACTTCGCCCGGACAACGTGGCAAAAAGGATCGCCTTCCCAGAACGCACAGACATTCCGTTAATTGACCATTGTTTTCGTATTCAAACACCCCCCCCCCCTTTTTCTTTTTGGACCAGGAATAGAATCCCGAGCGCGGAAACGAAATACGCTGCTGCCACCAGCACCGAAAGAGGGAACGCCCCCCACCTTTAAACAATTTCCAATGTACATGTATACATGCATAAGATAGGCGTGTGTGCGCTTTAAAATGCTTTGTGTAAACTGTTAACGCCAATGATGAAAATGCGAATGGGAGGGGCTCATTCTCTTGGCATCAGCGAAATAAAAGAGGCTTTAGCTTCCTTGAATTGTAAAAAATGGGCCTGCCAGGCTGCCATACAGGTGACAATAGCACACAATAGCTAACCAACGCTGCTCCCTTCCTTTAACCCATAGGAGGGAAAACCGGGGGATAAAGGGGAGGCTATATTGTTTTCTTCTTTTTATTGCCATAAAATGGTATATACACGCTACTGGCTGTCCAATTAGACAGAATGTGCCGTGGAATGCATATATGTATGCTATGCTACCTTTTTCATTCACCCTCCGGTAATGGCCAACGCCATAGTCGTTAGAAATACACACAAAAAAGTACTATTGTATTGTTAAGTCTAGTCTTGTGACTCATGGCGATTGTTAAGAGCTGTAATTGAGAAATGCCAGACTTGGGGTTAAGTTTTTGCTGAAGGGGGGGGGGGGACATATTAAGTCTCCCCAAACTGCTGTTCCCTAAAGATTGCTGGCTTAGGAAATAAGAAGTTTGGGGATGATTGCGAGTCCGAAGCGTGTGACGGTGACGGATGTTGCTGTTGATGGTCCCTTCTCGCATAGGAAGCGAAAGCCCAAAAGCATTGTTGTGTATTAAAGAAGGGAGCCAGGAAGAAATATCGTGGAATTTTTTTAAGACGCGTTAAGCATGAAACATGCTGTTAAGCGAAGCTTTTTGGTCATTTGTTCACCAGTTCCGGTTTCCGCGCAGAATCTTGCTGTGCACTAGTAATTATTCACAATAAGACTCTACTGTTTGTCAGCATTTGCGCCTTGCTGCATTCACAGTATAATTCTCTCAACTTGTGCTTTCAACGCTTTCAACATTCTACTTGGCTTTCCAGTCAACAGCCCAGCTGGCACAACCTGGGTGAAAAAAAGCATAATAAAACAAAAAAGAAATACGCAAGTTCTTTCTTTTCCCCCATTATTGCTTGGTTGTAGGCTTTGCTAAGCCCATGGAAGAAACATTAGGCTTGGTTGCAGCGTGATGGAAAACCTTCGATTTTCTAACCCTCTCAGTACGACTGGCACGTTGGTTAGTTGGGTTCCCCTGATGCCCCCCACCACCCAGTAAAACGCTCGATTTTTCATTGCGCTATACTGCCGTCTTGCTTCACAAAGAGAGCCAGTAACGTTCGATTTTACTCAAGTGGGCGAACCAGGCAGGCTGGACATGTAAACAAGGGGAGTTGTGTGAGGTTCAGTGGAGACGTCTAAAACGTTCGATTTGGAAACATTCGCCGTACTTGCTTGCATTGCATATTCGTTGGGTCCCCTTTTGCTGCTGCTTCCTCCCCCAAAATGTTCGATTTTCCCTCCCGCTGTCCCTTGACGGCTCTTGAGACATTGCATACCAACGCAAAACCATCGTCTCGGTTCCTAAGGAGCCCTTAAGCGTGGTTCCCACATTCAATCCTTTGACTGCCAATCCACGATCAAAGTCCAAAGTCCCCCCCCCCCTGAAGGCAAGACTGGCTATCCAAAAGTCATGATAGTCCAAATTCAAACCTATTTGATAGCGCGATATCACCCACGATCATGACTTTTGGATAGCCAGTCCTACCTTCAGGGGGGGGGGGGGGGACTTTGGACTTTGATCGTGGATTGGCAGTCAAATGATTGCCTGTGGGAACCACGCTTAACAAGACCAAAAAATGTAGAATTCTGACTCGTCTGTCTTCTGTTCTCGTCAGTCTTGCTAACACACCAGCGCAAAAAAAAGTTCGCTTGTCATTATAAAGGCCGTATTCTTTGGGGACGAAGATTCGTTTCCCAGCTGGGGGATTTTATATAGGAAGCTTCGGACAACGAAGAAGCCACGCTCCCAGGTCTTCAGAAAACGTTCGATTTCCGCTGCTTCAGCAACGGCTGCACGCAGGACCTCGTGCAAGAACTCTAATGACTCAGCTTCTTGAGCTGAGCACATGAAAACCCTTATAAATGACGTATTGTCGTGTCACTCGACATTTAATTTGCTTTAACCTTTTTAAAGGGGAACCCAAGAAGGAGAATATTTATCGTGCACACCCGTAGGAGTCGAAGGAAGAATGCTTGCTTTTCAATTAAAAAGCCCTTTGTAGTTCCAACACGAGGAAAGAGAGAACCTTTGCGTGAAATAATATTTGCTAGCTAAACGCAGGGCTGTTTAGTCTTGGCCTTTTCCATCCTGAAAGAAGGTGACGTATATATACCGTTGGTGGTCCCTCTCGTTTGCTTTGTTGAACGGAAATGGACAGCATGGCACTTGGTCTTTGTCTTGCTGGTACTTTTGCTTTATGTATATTGCACTGTGTACTGTACTACTCTTGTCAGTCCAAAGTCTAGTCCAGACAGTTTAATTAAGCCTTGCCATCTCTGTTTTTTTAATATTTAGTTTGTTTTGGGAAAGGGAACCTTTTCCCGGAAACGCATGGTTAGGAAGTTAAGGAAGCCTGAAAAAGTGCCCCTTAATTGCAAATAATTCGTTTAGGCGAGAAGAACAGGCACGGTCTAATGCTAAACATTCATGGTGGGGAAGCTATATGTGATAAAAGGATGAAGCCATAGCATAGCAATGCCAGGGAAATTCTGTACGAGTTTGTTATTTATCCTAACAGGGTGGGGCTGCTGGGGAGTAGACGTATTTTCGAAAAGACTTTTTGGGCTGTGCTTTTGCTTGTGTAGGTGGTGGCAGCATGGCACGGCTTTTTCTTGACACAAAGGGCCAACGAAAAGGCACAGCAAACCAATGCCTCCGTGATGGTGACGTTCCTCGGAACACTGTTATGCTAGTTAGCATCTTTGTGAGATGAGCCCCGCTCAAATAAAAAAAGAAAAAAATACGCTGGTGTCGTCGTCTCTTAAAAGCCATGGGAAAAAGGTTTTGTGTTCACCAAAACTGGCAAGGGATGTGGATATGCATGTGTGTGTGATGCCTGTATACAGTCCGCCTTGGCACATGGCTTAAGGGACTCATTTGCATCGAGTTGTCATTGCATTGTCATCTCCTCAAAGTTTTTCCGACCAACATGAAGCAAACCGGGGGGGGGGGGAGAACAAGAGAAAGAGAGATGAGGAAGGGGTTGGTTAGGGACGTTCAAAGGATGGCAAAAACTTCGGGATAGAGATACACAAGATGACGAGCGACCCCACCGCGTGGATGAAATTTCCATTCCCATGCTTATAATTTTACTTTTAACTCTTCAATTTCTTGCCAAGTGGTCGCTTTTTTTGTCTTCTTCTTCTTTTTGGTGGGAGAACAGGGAATCTAAGCTTTTACCCCCTGGAAACCCAGATTCTCTCATGGTGCGGTGACTCGAGTTCATCTGGCAGGCCAGGCCGTATGCAAGCTGTTTTGGAGAGGTCTTTGAGTTTTGCTTGTACGGCGATATAGGCTTCATGGTTCTTATTTGACATCCTGACATTTCCTAGGAATTGCACTGTGCAAGTTAAAGAAACTTTAAGGGCAGGAAGGAAGAGCGAGGAAGAGATAAGACATCTGCGTTTGACCTGATATGATCCTCGAACAAGAACCAAAGAGCCTCCTAAAAGCCCCCCCCCCTCCAACTAAAAGAGCTATATGGCATTGCTCCATGTCATGCCAGGTCATATGGAGCTCAAGCTTTTTGCATACGGGTCTTTTTTCTTTCAAGAGCTTAAAAACCCACCCACGATTCCACGGTAGCGATGGTCATTAGTTGTGCCGGCACGAAGAAGTGGAGGTTTTAGCTCAGTTTTCCAGAGAAAAAGAGGATAAATTGCCTTTTGCCCACGGGGAAAAAACTTTTCGGCGAGAAAGAACCATTAGTTTCCTTACAGGATGAGAGACCTATACGCTCTAACACATTGGCAAAGCAAGTCAGGGGCGCGGTCTTGGAAGGCTTCGAGCCATAATTCATGAATCATGACGGAGGTTTAGATTCACGTGAGAAGGCTCTGAGCTTCGCCAAAAGAAGTGTTAGAAAGGGCTCTCTTCGTGTCCAACGGCTGATGGCTTTTTGGTCAAGATCCCTTTTTTTTAGGGGAATAAATCTTTTCAGCATGTGCGGAGATTCTGCTGGCAAGCTGCAGAAAGTGAACCAACCCCCAAATCCTAACTGTATAACTTTCTTGCTCTACTCTCTGTATTTCCCCTCCGTGTAGCTTAAACGGGGAAAATAGCGCTACATTTGGGTTCAGGTGACCACATTGATACAGGCGATTGCAGATTGCAAAGTTAAAGCAAACGCAACGGAAGCGCCATTTTCAGGATCACCCCACTCAGATCACGTGCTTCGCATCCGATTCCCAGGTGTGTGTACAGTACAGTACTGGTGCTTTGTGTGGAGGTCCTTTAATGGCAAGCTTTCCGGAATTCCATGAATGGAGTGGAGCAACTGGACTAAGAGAGGTGGGGATGCTTTAAAAGCGAACAAGGCGTTGGCTGGCTTTTCAACGTTTGGGAAAGTCTTCAAAAACTGACCAGCCCTATGTGCTTGTTGGCTTGTTTCCTCATCAAAGTCAAAGATCTGCTTCGCCTTACCCTCTTTTTTGGTATGCTGGGCTCTCCATACCAAACTATAGGCTCTTTTGCCCTTACTGGAAACTAATTAAGATTTAGCTTCCAATTTTTCGGGATTTTTCCACTTCCTGTCACTTTTTCTTATACTCCCTCCACTGTCCGTCTTTTCTTGGCTTACTAGACTGGAACGCGAAAGACTGCTATTGCTTCTTCTGCAGCAGCATTGAAAGCCCTGTCTGTCTTTGCAACTTTGAGTAGAAGCGCAGTTTCTTTTCAGAAACCCCTGAAAGGGTAATATATTGTAAGAAGTGGCTTCCAGGGACTTGAAGGAAACGGAAAGTAAAACGAGAAACATTCCAATATACTTTGGGGAAAAGAGGGGGATGGGAGGCTCGATAACATCAAACTTATAACTAATATATACACCCTGTTTCCCTTTTAGTGAATTTTTTTTCTTTCTGAAATCCTTTTATTTTCAAAGAATAAGTAAAAGCAACTCGTATAGGTGAAATCATTATTACTTGTTAGAAAGATATTACAAGTTTCCCTTTTGGGTTACTGCGGTTTCCGGGATGTGTTTTCCGCAGCCCCGTGTTCATGACTCTATTTCCTCGCATTGGAAATCCGTGCGGTAGTTGGTGATTATTTTCTGGTTAACCTCCTCCTTCCCCTCCCCACACCCCCTTCCGCAGAAAAACTTGCCTAATTAAGATCCTTAAAAGGATATCCAGTTCCTTTTTTTCTGGTTCATTTTTAGTGGTCGTTGCCTGTTCTGTCTTTCAGTTCTTATCTCTTTCCCTCCCGGTTCTAATTCATATTAATCTTAGCAGGCTTAAAAAAAAGAAAAATCTCGTGTCGACTTCCATTTCCCAATCTTGGAACATTGTCTCCTCCCCAGTAAATGAAAATTATTCATAGGCTTTTCAAGCTGTTATATATGCCTTCGTTAAAGACTTTCGGGGCATTCCTTTCCCCATTCAAGTTTAAAAGAAAAAGTTGCTTTTCTCCCAGGATCAATTTTGATAAGATCCTCCAAACTTCCAGACGCATAAATTGGGGAAAACTTTGGGAAGAAAGATAAATAAAAGGGCTGTGAACCCCATGTGGGCTTGTAATGAAGATTAAGCAAGGTATTTGTGAGTGTGTGCTTTTGTCCTGGCTGACCATGGTTACGCTGGTCGCTATTGGCTTTTCATTTCCGGCCCAAGAGCCAGCAATCTCATTACACGCTGGACCGTACACAGCTCGTTTGTGCTTGCTGGTTTCATGGAACGTATACATGTACTATCTATGTGTGTGTGTATGTGTGTGTATAACTTATGTGTGTGTGGGTCTGTTGTGCAAGACTAATTGAACTACGCTCGTCTTACCTCTCTAAACACTGTTGCCCAGCGAGTCAGAGAGAAACAGTCTAGAGAGGGATTTCCTCGGTAATAGGTTAGAGCGACATGCGAGTTGCCTTTTTCCCCCAATTTGTTTGGTAACAGTCCCTCCGACTGTCTATAAAAGCCCCTGTACAGTAACGTTGTATATATGTGTAAGTTGGCTGGCATATAGAAGCGCTTGATTGCCCACTTGAAAGCTATCCCGTTCAAGTTGGCAGAAAACTTGGGGAAGGAAAAGAAGGAGCGGGCGGGATACGGCCAAGTTCTGGGACGGGAAGTCTCGAGTTTCTCTGTTTATTAGGCCTGCTTCATGTCAGGAATGAGCCTTTTCCCCTTGTCTAATGGTTCATGGTCAAGAGTAAACTGAACTTTATTTGGCGTGGGAGGGCTGGGAAAGATGCAGGCAGGACGAAATGTGTTCCTGTTCGTTGTAACTGGCAAGCTTTTTTCAATTGGAAAATGCCAAACAACTTATGGGTAATGCGAAGGGGGGAGTTTATAGTCAAGGTTGGAATCTTCGCATCGTTGCAGGGAAAAATTACTGGCAAAACTTGTTTATAGCAGCGAAAGATTCCGTGAGAGTTGTGAAATAGGTTTTCGGGTTCCATGTTGCAATGAAAAAAAAAATTAAACAGCAGAACGTTCATCACAACAAGTAAATTAGCATGCACGCCAAAACTTGGAACATAACACAACACTTGCAAGTCAATTGTTCTGGGCCATTGACTATATAAAGAGAACAAGAACCCAAGGAAAGGAAACGAGCGAGATGGATGGATGGAAGCAATTGGGAGTCTTGTTCTGCCAAGCGTGAGATGCAATAGATCCAGTCTTGGGGTCTTTCTTCTCCTTTTCTTTCAAACATTTCTTCCCTTTTTTTTAACGTACAACTTGAAAGTCTATTCTCGTTAAAATCGAGCGGGAAATCATTTAGCTTTTCAAGGGAATTGAACGCTATTCGAAGTACGGAGAAGGAAATTAACTCTCTGGATTGGATCATTAGGAGGTTATGTTTCCTATACTCAATAGCTATTCCTTACACAGACTTTTTTTATATATAAAAAGTTTTTTTTTTCAGGGCTTAAAGAGAAAAAAAAGGAAAAAGGCGTTTAGGGCTGTGTTCCAAACAACTTTCGGGTTGGGGAGGATGATGTGCATGAGGTTTCACACAAAGTAAAGTAGAAACAGGCTGTGCATGGTCATTATTCCTTCTCCTTGACGCATACTGACATGCTTGGCTGGCGTTTTAGGCGGTTGGCCAAAAAACTTGGCTCGGGGAATATGGAGATTAGTCCAGAGCGAAGATACTTTGGCCTCTGATGAGCCACCAGTCATAGTCCGGTCACTCACAATTCGGGTTCCCTTTTTTTACTTCTCTGTTTGTGAGCGGCTCCCGGAGACTCTCCGAAACTTGGGTCATCAACTCTTACGGGGAGGGGGGGAAAAGTTTTTCAGTTTCTTTTTCTTCTTCTAGGAAGCAGTAACGTTCCTTGTAACGAGTTTGGTGGTTACCTAGTTTTTTTTCGTATACTTGAATGCTATACGGATTTGGGATGGCTGGTGTATGAAGTTGTGTCCTTTTACCCCCTTTCCTTCTCGAAGAAGCTCAGTCCGCATTATAAATGAGCTTAACGTGACCCAACTAATGAACGTGATCCTGGGAAACATTACAAAACGGAAAGAGGGAGACTTTGGTTAAAAGGAACTAGAACTTTTTAAACTTCCTGTTTGGTCCCGAATCGATTATACTTGGGTAATCTCAATAATTTCGCAAGCCTTTCAAATGGCCTTTTTCTTTCCCTATTGCCAGAGTAGTTTTTTTCTTATTTTTTTCCTTTTTTTAGACAATCTTGTAAAGGAGTTTTTTAAAGCTGTGCTAATGCTACGCCAACCGCAAGTCATCCATCATCCCAGCAGCGCCAAAGTTGGGTTATTATATATTTTGCAAGTCAACTCTTAACGGGCGCGACTTGCAAAGAAACGGCTCAGGCTATACAAGTGAGAAAAACATCATTAGAGTTGGGAAAGGGCAAAGCGAGAAGGGCGCGGTTTTTGGACCGCGACGTATACGTACACACAGTATATATACACAAGCCAGCTAGCGCTGAGCGAACATGTATAAAAAATAAGGCGGGATAAGAGCGGGCAAAAAAAGTTAAAAAAGGAAGGAAAAGCCATTATTATAGCATGCCGTTCATAAGAGCTTTTCCGTCTTGCTTTTGCAGCGTAGCAAACACATTTTGGATGGGCTCGAAACCATCAAATTATCCTTTTGACAAGTCGCCAAAGCTGCAGAAATTCCGCAGACGCATATAAACGATTTGGCTCGATAACCATTTCTGGGCGAAACCAAGCAAATTTTGAACCGCATTATGGTATAAAAGAAAACAGTACCTGATTGCTGATCGTCAAAGTTTCTGCAGAGATTTGAAGGATTACCCTGCCAAAGAAACAAAAAATGGGGTTGTTTTGCTGGGTTTCGTTTCGGACACGAGCATTTCTCTTGGTCCAGCGTCTTTGAAAATTGCATGCGAGCGTTTCAGTTAACAGTTGCAGAGTGGGAGAGATGATTTCCCCCAGCTTGGGGAAATGTTGACGTTGCCATCCGTCGTAAGAGAACGTTGTGCCCGGTACACACACCAAACAAGTCTTTCCCAAAAGAGAAAAATAACGATTTTCTGTCACGAGCAAATTGCGCATTGCAGGCGTTTTCTATCTCGCAAGTCGCATTCGAGCTTTTCTGAGGCCCCCAGCAGCCATAGACATGGCAGAGCCATTATATCATGCACAGACAGAAATTCCCCCCACCTCCCCCCCAACCTTCATATTGTCCTTTGTGTGTGTCTTTCTGTGAGACGTTTTCCTCCCAAAGTCCTAATTACGAAAATTGTGAGAAATGAAACGACAGATAAGCTTCCTTTCATTTGAGACTGGGGGGGGGAGACCAAAAACACACAAACACACACACATTGACGTGAGAGACAAGAAAGCTAGTTAATCTAAAGTCGGCGGCGGATATATGTTGGGGTTCTGTGAGTCCATGTCCAATAAAAAAAAGAAAGAAGGAAAAAGTAAGTTGGGTTTCTGGGGGTGTTTGTCAAGGCACAAGGCGTTACATCTCTGACATGCACAATGTTCTATTGTGTCCGAGAAACTCTGGGTTCGAAGGAAAACAATAGCATCCATTCTCTCTGGGTTTCGTTCGTAACCATCTTTTTTCCCCCTTTTGGGCTATCGAGTTAAAGGGAAGAGAAGCAAAAGCCGGTCTCGGGGTCTTGTCTTCGTCTGACTAAGAGTTTTGGCCAAGTTTTTTAAGACTGAGCTAAACATTGTAAGAGGTAGAGTGGGCAAAAGTTGGGGGGCCAGTCTTATCTTTCAAGTAAGACTTGCGTCAATCTGGCTTTTGTTCTCGGTACCAAAAACCTTGAAGGTGAGAGAGAACTGGGTGCGCGATTATTAGTTTTAGGGAAGTCATTTCTATTTCCAGCGTGATCTCATGAAGTGGCTGGGTTATTTCGAGATTAGTTTCCCGTGGAATTCAAGGCTTGTCTGCTTTGAATGGGCAAAAAGGCGAAGCGAGATGCAATCAAGGAGTCCTTGATAATTATCGACAATAACTGCCTATTGTTTGCGGGGAAAGTAGCCCAAGTTATATTCTGTGGTCAAGAATCGTTCATTGAGAAAGACAGCGTGTGCCTTCCATTCCCATTTCCACAGCCAGTCCGTTACTGAGCGTTACAGGGGGGGACCAGACATGGCAAGGGGGAACTTGGCCGGGATTCGAGGCCGATAGCTAGGTGCCAGACTCGGGGAAGGCTCAGTCGGGCGCTGGCTCTCGTCCGTGTAACACTGTTTGGAAATATTCTCGCGAAGGATTTAATATAACAAAAGACGTTCTGAAGGATTTTCGGGGATTTCTGAAGTTTTTAACTAAGCTTGCGCCCCCCGTTGAATTCGTTTCAAAAAGCAACGTTTGTGAAAATTACCCGCATTGTAAAGGATTAAGTTGCTACTTCCCCTTTTTTTTCGCAAAGTGAATGTGTTGTGGATTATTCTTATTTTTCCAGTTTTGGGAGCGTTTCTAAGCCCAAGATGTCGACAATGTGCGCTTATCCTGCCACGGCAGCTGGCTATAGTAGTGTGAATCCTTCTCATTCGGCGTCTGCTTCAGCCTCCCAAGTGCATTCGCTCTCTTTTGCCGGAGAAATGCCTGGCTTTGAATTCCCAGGTGGTCGGATTTCTCAGTGGCCCTGTGACATTAATTGTGCCCGTGGATTACACCCAACTTGTCCCAGGAATAATAATAATAATAATACCTCTTCGTCGTCATCTTCTGTGACCGGCAAATACAATCTCGGCAATGGAACCATGACAACGGTTCTCAATAGCAACAACAGCCAGTTCCAAGTGCCGCCCATCTCTGTGGAAACTTTATTCTTCAAATCCAGCAACAACAGCAGTTCCAGTAACCTCAACTTGTACGGATTTCCTGCTCACAACAATCACCATAACAACCCCAAAGGACCTCCAACCTACGCTTTAAACGTGGTGGCTGCCAAATTAGACCATCACCAACAACAAGTGAACGCCAAAAAACGTTCCTCGGCCCATTTGGTGGAGAAAAACAGAACTGGAAACGTTCGATGGCCGGTCTGGCCGGATTCCAACGGCTCCAACACTGCTTTGCCCCCTACCCCGGCGTTAGTCCCCACTCCCAACAATCAATCTCGGTCTCAACTGCACCAGGAGCACCATCAGCAACCACAACAGTGCCTCCTGTGTTGCCATAACCGGCCCAAAAACGGAGCAGTCGCTCATTCGGCCCTTCCCTCGCAACATTTGCTCTCCTCCGCAGCCGCCAGTCAACAGCAAGACGCTCTTTTTCGACGACCCTTGCAAGAAAGAGACCCCAATTGCCCTCGCTTGGGCGGAGAATTGTTGCTCGCTGATGAAGCCATGGGCAGTAATGGGCCCATGAACCCCACCAACGCCCACAACAACAGCAGCAAAGCCTCCAAAGCTGCTGCGAAAGAGTCTGTGCCGTCATTGCCTTCGTCGTCGTCGTCGTCGTCGTCGTCTTCTGCTTCTCTTGCGAATGCGGCAGCAGCCTCCTGGACGCTGCTCTCCAGCTATTACCCGCCTTTGAGTAATAGACTGAACAGTAATCACAGTAATAACAGCAGTAGACCCTTGGCACTGGACCCGAAAAAGGATTACTCGGCGCCCTTGTCGGTGGACTGCAGCGTGGAATATGATTTGCCGCGCGTCGTCCGACCGCCACCTGGCGCCCAACCCTTGTTGATGCTCGCTGTTCGACCTAGCTTGCCCTTGCCGCCTACGCCGACCTTATTGCGGCCACCACCGTTGTACCCTTCGACCCCGACGACGTCCAATTCGACGTCGCGAGCAAGACAGAACGTGGATTACCGAAATGTTAGTCATAGTCAGCAACAACCGCAACAGTGGACGAGGAATTCTCAGGCGAAAGCCAAACAACAACAACAGTTGAACCTAGCCAATCAAACCCAGCGGCTTTTGCAACAAGGATTCCCGGTCGGTGTCACGGCTTCGGCCTCCAATTTGGGTACGAAAATCGATTTTCCTTTCATTTTTATTTAAAAAAATATTCCCCAATATAATGTGGAGCTCGCAGAGTTTTACGTAGTTTAGGACGAGCTTGTAAAAGGGAGGCAAAAGAAAGAAAAAATAACGAGGCTGGATTTCATTTCTATTGATCGCCGCGAGTTCCTTTCTGTGCCAAGTTTTTAGCGAGATTGTTGACGTCGTTGGTGTCTTCCAGAAATTGAATAAGAGGTTCGTGGGGTCACGTGGAGTTCAAACTTGTCGAGTTTGGAGAGTGCTTTCATGGAATTGAATAAAATAATTCGGTTTGACATTGTTCTTCAGAATCAGATTAAGTAGGCTCTAACGGAAGCACAGTTCACCCGAAAGGCAAGTTGGTTCAGCTAATAGGGTTTATCTCAAGGGAAATGTTATTTCAAAACTTATCAAATGGTATTTTAAACTCCCCACCGGAATTTGATAATTTCTTTTATAGTTCTTTTGTCAGCTAGAAGCGTTTTGTATAACCGGGTCTATTAACTAGCGTTCGTAGTCTCAAGCTTGGGAAGCAGCTGCTCCGGTTCGACCAGATCCTCGTAGCGTATTGATTACATAAATAATAGGAACACTAAAAGGGAAGAAAATGGTGTGTCAAAAGAGATCGAAGTCGCATGTCTCTGTTCTTGGCATTTCCATTTTTTTCTTGTCATTTATTTCAACTCCTTAATGAAGCACTTGTTTATATGAATAGCGATTGTCCAAAAGGAAGAAGATTTGAAGCCCGCTTTTCCTGTTCAGTTGTTTCGTGTAGATAGATGGATGGCATGGAATAGCGATAGAATAGATAGGAAACATAAAATCTATAGAATACTTTGAATGAAACGCCCCCAGAGAAGAATGTATACATATATTTGCCAGGCACAGCTGGCTCACCTGTATAAGTATCGCTTATAAGCACGTGTGCCAACACATACGCACACAGTAAACGGGCAAAACAGGGCTCTGGCCCCTACGTTCGTTTTTTTCCGGCAAAAAATAATATCAGCGCTTGTGGTTCGATGTAGTTTATGAAAATTTTCGTTTTTCTGCTATTGGAATCGCCGCTTAATCGGCTTTCCAGTAGGGTTTTATAAACGAGCTGCATTTTTCTTGTAATTTAGTTAGTTATAGGATGACGCACTTTGGACTTTCTGTGTAATTATCACGAATCACGTTTCGAGCTGAATTGGGCTAGTTTTAATGCAAATTGCGAGGCAATTGGAGCGTTCTGGGGGGCGATAAATTAAAGTTGAAGAGTTTATGGGAAGGGAAAGGGGACTTTTTGTTTCTTTTACCAGGGGGCGGGAGGGAGAATGAATTAATTGTGAGAGTTTTTATGCAACGGAGGGGAGGAAACCAGGGAAGGCAGGAAGTCTTGGCATGCCAGACACACGCGATGTATTATGCAAGTTTTGTATACGTATATATAGCTTTTCTAGCTCGGCAGTTTGAGAGAAAAGAGAGGGGGGTGAGGGAATGCAGAAAAAAAGGTTTTGGAACGGGAATCTGTGCATTCGTTTGGCGTCCTGCCCATGCGAAAAGGGATTTTTATCATCTTGACGGGGGCAACATTTCCAGGCAGACGTGGGCGAGACAGATACCAAGTTTTAAAAGCTGAGCGTCTTTTCGCGCTGTTAAGCAGGTCTGTCAATCTTCTTCGCACGTTTAAAGTTCTTTGGTGGGCGCAGGCATTTTCGAGCGAGTTTTTCGGTTCTGGACGGTCGTTTTTTGTTGGGATGGCTGCAGCTAGTTTTCTTAGGGGGAGAGATTGTTTAGTTTAGTCAGGATTAAGTTGAAAACACGAGGAAGCGGAAATACGGAGAGTGGATTTAATGTGGGGGCGAATTATGCTTTTTTTCGTTTATTAAAGGAAAGGTTATTGACAAGGATAGGATAAGTTTTCGCAGCTTGCGTAATTAAGAAGTGGGGGGATTGGCTTCATAACGAGGAAGTATGCGACTGACGTGTGTGATGTATTAGGCCAGTAAGTTTCCTTTGGCTGGGGGGGAGGGTAGGAAATGACATTGTTGGCAAGTTTTCTAAAGAATGGAACGTTTTCTTGATAAGGGGACCCCGAGTCAGGAAGAAGGATGTAATGTTGTGACAAAAGACAGTGTGTTTGCTTGTTTCGTAACGTGAAATTTAAATTCAACTCCTTCAGCATACATTTATTTTTTATGTTAATTATTGCATTCATTCTCGTGTTTATTTTCGTCCACATCCGGTTGTTAATTAGGGTAATTCCTTTGGACACTTCAATTGCAGTCTGATTAAAAAATTTTGTGATTTAAACATTCAGAAAAGTGATACAAAAGCAAGAGAAAAGGGAACGCCAGGCCCAGTAGAATAAATAGATACACCAAATTTAGGGGTTTGAGGACGGCAAATTGGATCATTCGTGCACGTAACTCCACGTGTCGCGGCTGAAACCTTTCAGGTCTTCGTCGCTGGCTTGTGCATAAACGGTTTTGGCAAAAGGAGGCTGATGAAATGGGGGAAAAGGCTTCCTTTTCCTAAGATGGGGCAAGATTTCGCTCCATTTGGGTCAGAAAAGGTTGATGGGTACGTCAGCGAACCTCCTATTCTCATTAAAAAGACCAGAGAAAAGAAAGAGCGTTCTATAGCATCGATTATGGAAGAAAAGACGTTATATAAGGGCGATTGTAATGAGAAAGCGATTAAGAGCGGGGCAAAAGTGATTATGAATGCGACTGCCAAGTCATTAACGAAGCCGGCTGGTCTGAACGTGTCCTTAATTTTTTCTTCTCCTTTTTTCCCCCTGCCGAACAGTCCCGTTGCAAGAAGGAAACGGACGTTGTGGTTGCCCAGCCTGTCTTCAACAACAGCAGCAGCGGTTATCGACCACATTGCAAGCCGCACGCAAATTGGAAGCCAATAACGCGGCGGTGGCGGTGGCGTCGTCGACGTCATCGGCGTCGACGTCCAGCAACGTCGTCAATTCCCATTACATGCCCATGCCGCCCGCAGCATTCCATCCATCGGCCTTTAATGGGAAACCTAATTGGAGTCATTGGAGTCCGCCCGTGGGCTCGTCGCCAGGAAAGGGCCTCTCGAGTGCCATTCCACCCGCCACGGCCGCCACCAACTACTACCATCACCAGCAGCAAATGCTCAAGCAGCAGCAAGAATGGAGCACTGCCGCCTTACCCGCCTTGGTTAAAATGTCGGAATTATCCCAACAACAGCAGCAGCAACAACAACAGCAACAAAGCAAACTCCAAATGCCCTCGGCCGCCTTAACCAACTCGGGCTCAGCCGCTGCCGAAAGCCAGCAGCAATCCCAGCGAAGAAGCAGTCGCAAACGGAACGCAGCTGTTCTCAAGAACGAAGCCGCCGCGATGGCGTGTTGGCCGTCCAATTCCTTAATGACAAGTGGAGGCCCCGGCGAGGCTAAATTGGCTCGATTGGAGGCTCATCTGTCCTCCGCCTGGTACCCCGTTAACAATCCCACGCTCTGGCCCATGAAAGTGTACCAGTAGCCCAGCAAAAATGTGCGGAGGACGAGAGTTGCTTTGGATTCGGCGAACTTTCCTCCGTGGTCGTTATTTCCCCAACCTCCCCAAACCTATTTGCATAAAACTCATTTTATGCTAACAAAAAGAGATAAATGAGGCCTGTTTGCTTAGGCGTTGATGTGTAATTATTAAAAAAAAAGAACGTGGCCCTCCTTTTTTGGTAAAGGAAAGAAATGGCGACAAAAACCGTTTCTAGTAGTCTTTTTGCAAAAGTTCCCGCGTCTTTTTCTTCGTATGTGTGTCTGTGTGTGTGTGAACTGCCTTTCACACAGTGGACAGTTTTTGGCCTCTTTTCTTTTGGGTTTCAAATTTTGCGTACGTACACGTGTATACGGGCTTAGTTATAATAAGCAAAAGGAACAGATTCCTTGGAGAGGAAGAAAGTCGCGGGAAGTTTGAAGCAACAATGGGAAGTGAAATGAAAAGAGAAGGAAAAGCTTTTTCCTGCTGTGATGTTTACTGTAGGCCTCTAGTTTTTTGTGGACGTTGTCTCCTGCTCATAGTGCCTCCCCCCATTCACCCTCGCGTACTTTTTTCCTAAAAAAAATTCCATTCCCCTCCTCATTTAGCTCCGCCCCTTTCATTTCCAAGACTTTCATTGCCATAATTAGTCCCTTTTTAATTTAACGTAAACAGGAGAAGGTGGGTGCGTGCCAGTTAGGTGTGGTATTGCAAAAAAAAAGGGATGGGAATGTTTAGATGATTGCTCTGCAGCACCCAGAAAAGCTGTGACGTGCTCATTTACGCCCAGTTTCTTGAACTCACATCGCCCTTTTCGCGCAGTAGCCATCCCCCGAAACCGTTTTGCAATTATTCCAATAGAAGAAAAACAGCCATTCTGTCCGTTTTTGTTGAAAGTTTTTTTTTGAGCGGGCACGTTTGTTGGGCTAGTCACGTGGCCGTATATCCAAAAACCCGCCCACTTCCCCCCCATAAATTATTTTGTAAAGAAAAGTCCTCATGATAAAAAGTTGTCCGTTTATTTTTTAAAAAGGGCTTGATTAAACTTACCCCAAGTCCAGAGTTTTTGCTTAGAGAAAAAAAAACGAAACTTTTTCGAGGATTTCTCAGGCGTTTTCTCCCCCTTTTTGAAAATAACATATTAAAAGCTGGAAAAAATGGAAAATTCTTGCTGTAGCATTGAAAAGGAAATCGTAAAACGTTTCTCATCGGGGGGAAGAGGAACAAGGCAGAAAGAGAGAGCATTCCGTTCTGGAGCATTTGCTTTGTGCGTGATGTGTTGTGGGTCAGAACGATCGATTTTTGCTTCTGCTGCGTTGATAAAACAAACAAAAAAAAACTATTCTCTCGCCTCCCGATTTTAGATTTTTATGTTGATAAATTCTAAGTTCCGTGTTTTTTCATGATTGTTGTTTTTTCTAGTCTCCAATGGAGCTCAGGGCCAGACATAAAAGCTAGAGATAACGTTGAGCAACGTTGTAGTTTTGCGTGGGAGACAACTTAGCTTATATTAGCTAGAGCATACTTTTTGAATTCATTCAAGTTTTTGCGTCGTTGCGTTCATTCGTTCAATTTTTTCGCGTTTCCAGAGTTCGTTAGTATTTTTAACAATCATTTTTTCCCTGGAAAGGGGAATTTTCTTTCATTTTGTTTGCATTGCCGTGTGACTACGTCTTCCGTCAAGTTTTTTGCTCCCTCCCCCTCGCATTCGTAATTTAACGCAGGCAAAAGAAGAAAAAACTGGTTGGTTATTATATATCCTGATTCCAAGAAAAAGAACAACCCGATTTTTTAATTAATTTATTATTTAGTGAAAAATAAGTGTTTTTTAGATCATTCCCAAGACATTGATAGGGGTGGGAGAAGAAGTTTTCTTGAGCAAGCAAGTGTCTCATTGGGCCACATATCTCGTTAACTTTTTTTTATAACACTCGTTTTTTATTTGTGGTAGTACAACGCCAGCAGGATTTGTTGCCCCACCCCCCTCTTTCGGACTTTTTATTTCTATTTTTTTATTGTGTGAAAAAGTTGTCGGAGTTCGAAGACGCCCTAGTCAGGTTGAAAACCTCCTAGCTGCTGTATTTTCCAGTAAACCACGCCCCTTTTGCCCTCCTCTGGTTCTCCCGTTTCTCCCCCCTTGAAACCACACAAGAATGAAAAAATGTCCTCCCTGACTCCGTTTATTGACGTGCGACGTGTAAGCACCCGCCCCCCTACTTTCCATTGTTGTAATATAATCCAGGGTTGTTTGGATTGTCGGCAAGGAACGGGTTTTTTCAACATAAAAACGACGCTTGGAAATAAAAAAAACGCGTGTTAGACCATTTTTCTCATGTAAATGTTTCAGTTCACATTTTTTTCCTCCAAAATCTAGCATGCGAAAAAAAATTTACTAGTTCAAAAAATAATAAGCGATAAAAGCCGGATATTTGTTTCCGCTCGTTGGCGTCTGTAAGAGCGGGAGCAAACCGATACCGTTTCAAACAAAAGAAAAAGGGGGAAAAAGTTAAAGAAAACGGCAAAAGGGAAGTTGTGAATTACGAGTGTGAAGTTGGCGTTGGATTGATTTTTGTGTTATTTTGTCGTCAAGCTTTTTCGGTTCTGCTGGAACTTTTGGATAAAGGCCTGGAGACTGTGATAAAGCGATGTGTACCTTTGTGGAAGAGGATTGTAACGAATGGTTTGTGATTACAACTATTTTCTGTCATCAGGCAAAAAAAGAAAAACCACCCATTTTAATTTATTTTCTCTTTCAGTTTTTTTGACGGGGGGGACTTGATATTTTTGGGGCACTATCAAAAGCCACTGGCGTAAATTATTTCCCTAAGACTTTTGGGTACTGCTTGTGTGTCTACTTGTTTCTGTTGGCTGTGGAGGGGAACTCTTTGATACAATGCTAGTCGTGGGAACGGAAGTGTTGGGCGAGATGGGGAATCTAATTGAGAACTAACCAAGGTGCTGCGCAGTGTCTCTTTTGTAATGCAAGTACCAGGTGTGCTTTAACTTGCTTACCGGTGGAGAAGTGGACTAGTTCTGCCATGGTACCCCCATCAGGCCACCTCGTAAGGAGGGGGAGGGAGACGGATAATGGAGCTTCTTAATAGAAAGATTGTTGAAGGTAAGCACATTTGTTTTATTTCCTTTCCGTAGCTAACCAAAGAGAATTGGTATAAAAGGGGTCACGGTTTGCTTTGGGGTAAAAAAACAAAAAGCTCGGCATTTTAATGGCGTAACGAGCAAAAATTGTGGCAGCTGCGGTTCTTTTTTCGGGGGGAGTAAAAAGGAAGGTGAAGTATGCTTTAATCTTGTAATCAACTGACTCAAAACATGCTGACGTAAGGCAGTAAAAGATGCAATGGGTCTCGCTTTAATGAATATTGAGCATGCCATTTGTCATGATGTCATCATGCCATGCAACACAGCCCAGGCGTTCCCTCACTAAAGCAGCGTTTTCTTACTAGGGGGGTAATGCCAACTTGGAAGAAAATGAAGCGAACGCTCAGAAGCTCCCTCCAAGTTGCTTCACGTGCATTGACAGTGAGCAAGCTTTATTGTATATGCTACCCTTATCGTTCCTCTTTCACCTGCAACAACCCCCCTTTGAGCAATGATGAAAAAACGCTGTTCGCGTTCTCCATGCTCCCCCCTCCCCGCCCGAATTGTTGTTGAACGCCCAAAGTGGAAGAGAGAATCAAGCCAGACACTTGAGTGCTTATAGAAAGACAAATATTGACCAGCGCCCATTTGCTTGTCGCAAACTCTTGTCACTGCCACGTCCAAACTATATGACTCGGCAGCTTATTCACTGACTAGTCATTGGCCGCAGTGAAGAATAAGTGGGTTATTTCACGAATTTCCTGCGTTGGAAACAGAAGCCCTCGCTATCGGGGTTTGGCGTGTTTTTATCCTCATTTTTTCTAAATAATAAACCAAATGAAAAGTTTTAATGTCATAACGTTGGATAGAAAGGTAAACTTGTTTATATTCATGAATAGGCAGTGAAAGGAAAGCATATATGGATGTCGATTACTATAACGAGCTTTCTTACGAGTATCGGCTTGGTACGTTTTTTATGAGTTTTAATGGAGTGTTTTTATTACTGAAATTAGTTTCGGTCATGCCCCCAGTGACCGTAATTACGACCTATCCAAACTGCGTTGGGGAAGGATAGTTGAAAAATTATAAGCTTCCTTTAAAGAAAAAAAAAGTTTCCTTTGATATGACGCAGGTTGTTTTGATAAGCTTTTGGAAGCTTTCCGTGAGCTTTTTGGAAACATGCGAGTTTAATTTCTATGGCTCCGTTAATTAAAGCTAACTCGGAACTTCCTGTAAACTGGTCAGAAATCTTTTCGGGGGCCCCGGCTTCTAAAGCTTTTTGACTACTCTATGCTTTGAGCCAGTTAAAGCTTAGCCTAACGAACGTTTCCGCAACGAGTTGGGAACTCTCCGAAGGTAATAGGCTACAGATCCAAAGCCCATGTCCATTGGAGTTTATTATGAGCTTTTCGTGAGGCAAAACTTTTGGAATGAGCTTGCGCTGCTGGCGTCGGATTTCATGAATAAGCTACGTCCGTTTCCAGACTCACGGTCTCTCACGAAAAGGNCCCCCCCCCCCCGTCTGTTCCGTCTCAGGGAAAGTGTTTTGGCCCTGACTTTGCCTTTTGCTTTTTCTCCCTTTGCCTTGTACTGTGCGTGTCTGTCTGGCAAGAATCGATTTTGCTGCTGATGGAAGGAGACAAAACTCGGCTCCCGCACCCCCTGTCCGACATCACCAACCTTTTGCGATGCGACACACACAACTCCGGCGTGCCAAAGTCTTCTCTCCTCTTGCTGTTGGAGAAAAACAGAGCCCCACTTTGGGGCAGCGTTTTCATTGTTGAAGAGCTGTTCCCGCGGCTAAAGTACTAGTACGTATGGTTGCCAGTTTTCCGAACGTATGCAAAGCGAGCCTCGCTCTCTCGCGCGCGCACTTGTCTTCAGAAACCATTCCAGCTGGGGAGAGAGGACTTGAACTTAAAGCATTCCTAGCGAAAGGTTAGGTTTCTTTTTTCCTTTTTTGTTTCAACATTTCAGCAACGGGAGGCTGTATTCTCGCAAAGTGGCACAAGCATCAGCAGTCGTTTGGAGTACCAGAAAGCCATTCCTTTTTCTTTAATTACCACACTTGAGCGACTTTTTATGGCATCTTGGGGGTAAGAAGCGCTCGGGAGCGAAAAGACAAAGACATAAGTTCAAAAAGAAAGGAAGAAAAAAAGGAGTTTTCCAGCCAGAAGCTCTGTTTTGCGGCCTCGAAAGAGTAATGACGTTCCCAACAGTTAACGTTGGGGTCCCTTTGGCCTCGTCTCTCATCTCATTTCGCTCCATGATTATGCAAATGAGATATGAAAGGGAGGGAGGGGGGTGGCCGAATGTAGCAGCTCGTGCCAAAAACGCCTGCTGCTTCGTTATAAACATGGAAACTTTTGCCGTTCGGAAATGCCGAAAAAGGAAGCCAACTAAAAAATAAAAAATAAAAGGCAGCGAAGCCCTTTATGTGCTTCGCATTTATTAAAAAAGGCGGCCTATAAGTTTTCCCCAGACCGGCGACGCTATTTTTTCATTAATTTCCCATTCAAGCTGCGTCTTTCTACCTCCTTCCACCTAACCCCCCTCCGCCCAACCAAAAGCCTTAGCACACATGGAATTGCTTTCTTTGCATTTGCCCCTCTTAATGAAATCGGATTCGCTTGTTTTTCTTGACGAGAGAGCTTTTCACTACCCCGGAACGAAGCCAGCAGTCCAGAATGTGCTCTTTCGAAGCTTTTATTGAGATTTTTCTTTTTCTTTCTTTTTTTTTCCCTTCCAGTTCTCGATCTCTGTGTGTGTGTGTGTGGGTCCCCGGGTTCTGTTATGTCGCTTGGCAAGAGCAAACTTGCAACGTCTGCAGCAACGTTGCATGTATGTGTGTGTGTTTAGTGTTATGCAAGGTAGTCGGAAATCTCTTTAAAAGGTCTCCAGGGAACCATCTTCGTCAACAGCACCGGAGCTCGCGGAGGATAAGCTATACAGAGCAAGAGAGCTGCTTGTTTGGGTTCGTTTCCTTTACCGTGCTGTGTAGCAACGTTCCACGAGGTAAAAAGCAAAGCTTGCTTGTGAAATTCCGGGGTTAGGACACGGAGCCGTTCAACAACAATAGCGTACTTCGTTCCCCATTCTCCCCTTCCTTCCTTATCCCTTAATTGGTTAATTGTATATCTCCCAACGTGTAGCTTTGACTTTCGGACGACCAAATGAACGAATTCGCGAACAGAGAGAATGCAGTAGGCTGATAGGTAGGTAAATAGAGAGAGGGAGAGAGCATCATAGAATTTTAGAGGAGAACTTGTATGAACATTGTATAAAAGCAACGTTGCATGCTGTCTGGGGCTGCTCAGCGCTTCCTGTGTGTATGTGTGTGTATCGAACTCGGAGAGCTTTTGTGCCAAGTCACCATTATTACATTACCTTTAGCTGGTTTTAGCCCAGGACTCCCAAGATCGCTACTCCCCCATAGCTTTGCGTAAATGACATGGACACACACGGTAAGACCTACACGTTGTAGGATAGAGCTTTTCTGACAGCATCGCCAACATCTTTTCAAGCGAGTTTTCTTGGGTGTTTTATTTTTTAGGCGCCCCCTTCCTTGTCCACTTTAACGATCGTGCAGTTGTACAGCGTATACACACAAAGTAAAGCCTTTTTGAAAATCTCCAAGTCGTAGTGTTTACCATGCAAATGCTGATGGCGACAGTCAACAGCTAAGAACGGAGAAGAAAGAGAAAGAAAAAAGAAGGGCTTTTGTGCGTCCATACAAGTTTCTCAGGGGGTAAAAAGGCGAGACGGAGAGAAGAGACATGAGCTGAACAAAGGAACTAACGCAATAGCGCATGCAGTAATTTTTTTCAGATTACTTTTGCGTCTTCTTTTTATTCTTTTCGGGTTGGTAGTGGGAATGGAATTTATTAGCCCGTACGTCTTTAACTAATTCCTCGAATGCCAGGAAAGAGTAGGTTTCGGGCGAGCGAACTAAAAGCAGGAAAAAAAGGGCAGCTAGTAATGCTGAATGCAGGGATTTTCCATGGGCCCTTGGAGTCTTTGGCGTGTCCCAAAAAGTTTTCTATATAGCGTTTGTGTGAAGTAAACGAAGGGTCCGCATCGAAACGATAATGGCTGTGCCATGTGCATGCTGAGTCTGCTTCTCTCTGTTGTAAAAGGGCGGCCTTTACACGTTCACGTTTCCTTAATGGCCGTGCAAATAGGGGCTCCACTTTTGGGGGCCGGGGCGCCCCTTAACAACAAGCAAAGTGTAGACTTGCTGCACCAGCACCACAGGCAACAGCCCAAACCCCCAAAGTTAATAGCGAAAAACCCTTAGAAAAGAAAAAAAAAAGAAATGACCCATTGCTGATTGCCCACAGCCTGTTTCAAAGCTATCGAGAGAATATACGAGAGTTACAGGCGCCCCTCCCACAGTCTACCCCAAAATGGGTCTTATAGCACCCTATCTGTAACTTTCACCCCCCAAATGAGAGCTTCTGCCGTCACGAGGTTATTAGATTCAGATATCGGTTTGGTTGCTGTGGCTGTGCTCCCTTTTCTGCCCGATAAGGCGTGGAGCCTAAAGTCTTTTGAAGCCAAATGAGCCCCTCTAGCATAAACATCTCAAGATGTTTTATGATTCAACTTGAACGGTGAACCTTGCCATCTTTTTCGAACTTGCACTCTGTTACGGAATCAGTTTGACTAGACTTGACATGGTTATCGTACAGAACGTTGAGCCGCCTTTTTTTCGCGGGGTTTAATTTGATTAAACTTTTTTTTTGTCCCGTGCTTTTGGTGCTTGGGACTCCCAAGGATGGAGACGATAATTAACCCAAGACTTTTTTTTTGGAGGGGTAGGAGGTAGAAAAACAGTCCTTCCGGTCACGCCAGGCTGTGCGGAGATTAGCGTTGTTTGTTAGCGGTCGCTCTGAAATAGCTTTTTTGATCTCCTAGAGTTTGTTTAGGGGACATGTTTGCGCAGTTTTAATCCAGCGCTAAGGTTTAAGGGTAATTTTCGGAACAGATTTAGAACTCTTGCCTGCAACGTATTATCGGGAATTGTGAGAATGGACAGGGATCCATTTACGATGTAGCACTGTTGGATTTACTGACCAAGTCCGAGTGGGATCCCATTAATTTTTGCCTTTAGTTGGAGTAGACTGAAAACGTTGTCAGGCTTGACTCCTTTTTCTAACTCAACATCAGACTTGGATTGTGTGCAAATGTAAGCTATAAGCAGGCGAAAGCATTGGAGTGCTGGGTGTGATACGGTGAAGACTGCTAAAGGTTGGATTGAGCCACTTGGATCGGTCCCTGATGTGTTGATCGTATCAGAGTAAAAAGTTCTTTGGGCCTCTAAGCCTTTAAACACTTTATCGAACGTTTTCGGCCTGCTTTGGAGTTGGAATGAAAGCTTTAGAAGCTGTCTTTACTAAAAAAAATAATTTATGTCTAACTTGTTATCGAACATCTTTGAGCCTCGCCTTATGCCGCATGAGCGGAAAACGATGGAGTTGTCGAATCCTTTTCCGAGAAAACTTTTGCTTTGCCGGGGTTTTGAAAATAACTCGAGAAGGCGGCTCGCAGCAGCACGGAGGAAGAAATTGTTGGGACGTGGAAGATAACAAGGCTGTCATAAACATAGTCCTGCATGTTTTATAGCCATTTCGCTACTTCCTCGGCTAGAGTTCAGACGGGGCTGTTTTCGTTCCTGCAGCACAAAGAGCCCCAAAAGAGAATATCTCTACATATAGTACTGACGGAAAAGACATTTTCTCCCTTTTTTGGTTGTTTGGCGCAAGGGCAGGCATATACAGCCCTCTTTTTTTTACACCATTTTCAGTTTTCCAAAGTATAAAACCCCCCAAACTTCTCAAACTTGGTGACAGACACTTTGAAGGACCGAGCTTTGAAGGATCCTTTTGGCTCCGCTTGACTAGCCATTCCTTCAATTGCCAATTCTTTTATGTTTTGTTTTTTATCACCTTTCTGACTTTGCCGACAGACTTTTTGAAGATGCAAGGATTGTCCAATGACTACTTTCATCCACTAAGTGACATTCTTTTGCCTCCAACCCTTTTTCTTATCTTTTTTAAGTGTGCATGTATGCAGTTGGGCTTGCAAATCTTGGCATGACTCTGGGGTACCAGGGCATTACTAACTTATATCAGGCGAGAGAGGCACGATCAGGAAAAGCTTTGGGTGTACTCTAATCGCTACCCTTACTTTTAATATAGCCTTTATGGCCTGCACGTAATTCCATTGGCGTCACGATGCTTTACTTCGAATTAAACGAGCACCGAGTCTCAGCTGTTGTTCCCTTCTCGAAAAAAGGCGGGGGGTGGAGGCGAAGATGAAAGGGGAAAAAAGACATGGCCAGTCAAGAAATTCCTCTTTGTTTTTTCTTGTACCAAGAATAACTTGAGAAGATGCTTATTAAGAATGGGATTGGATTGTAACAGGCAAGTATAGACTCTAAATCCTCATCCCCGTAGATGTTGTGTGTGTGTGCTGTGTGCCTACGATGGCGCATATACATGGTTACCATCCATGCATAATCGGATACGGACATGACACCGCACTTATCTTACCGACATAGCAGACAGACACACACACACAAACCACACCTGTCAAGTGGAAGAGGAAAATGTTGCCACAACTCTCCATCTGTGTACCGTCTGACATTTCGTTTCCCAGCACGACGCCCGTCTTTCGACACTCGCTGTATTTTTTTTAGGTATTACCAGAAGCTTTTATTTTCACTTGTATTTATTATGTAGCTTTCGCAAATAAACGGCAAGCACACATCCAGAGAAATAGCGTGCAGTACACGAATACGTACTCTAAAAAGACGCCTTACATTTACAATCAATATCCGTAAAATATGTGTTACCGTCTCCAAATTGTAACGCCGTTTACACAATTTTATTGGTAAGATTTTACAAAATTTCATTAGTGAAAATACTTCAAAGCCCTAATTTTGTAGTGTAACTATGGCAATATCCTAATTTTACAATGACTCTATCGGCAGAAAAAGGTACCAGGTATTAAATTTTTCTTTTTTGCAATGTTTACCATAATACAAAAGGAGAATAAGGCGATTCGCTACTATTTTGTATAAAAGAATCTTCCGTAGTCTGGGTGGTAAGTCTGGGGAGGTTTCGGGGAAAAAGCTGTATAACGAACTGTTAAAGTTTTATATAGGCCATTCTTTAGTCCAAAGTTCTGAAGCTCTCCCGCGGGTAATTTCTTTGCTGGAGATGTATTGTGTTTACGCGGAATGTGTTTAGGGTCTGCTGCTTTTGCTGCTGCTGCTCCCTGCTCCCAAAGAGCGAAAAGACCAAAAGAGTGTTGGTGAGCAAGAGAGAGAGAGAGGACCCATACAATGCTTCTTGCAATGGCTTGGCAGAGGAAAAGAAAAGCTTGCTGGAGATATAGTTATAGATCCCTTGGTACACAGCCCCAATGCTTGAAGCTTTTGGAAAATATATATCTCCCACGTCATCAGTCTCCGACCTTTCTTTTTTTCGCTATGTATAATACGTCCTTGTCTGCGGACCGGTAGCCTTTTACTCGTACATAAGCTCTGGTTCCCTTGTTCTTTTCAAAGTTAGTCGACCAATTCTGATGGCTGATGGGGGTGCTTACACGAAACATGCTCAAGGAAGAGGAGCTCTGGCCAATTCAAAGCCCCAGAAGTGCATTGATATTGATGAGGATTTCCAGTTCCAACTTCCCCCAACCCAGAAAGCGAATATAGCACCAGACCGACACCCTCATTGAACCTGAAAAGGGCAAAAGGAATCTTTTTTTCCCTTGTTATGTCCCCATGGTGCTGAATACTTTCAATGAACGGATTTGGACTGGTTGGCAGCCGAGTTAACAGCTAACGCTCAAATGTATGATGCATGTGCAGTTTGGAATGAAAACCCCCCTTGCCAACCAAGTCCGAAAGCAGTTGGGCTTTAGCTTCGTTGTATTGCACGCGTGCATGCACTCAAGTCATATTGCGTATGTAAATAAGTCATATGATATCTGATATGGTATACGGTGAGAGAAGGAAAGGAGAGATAGCGGGCATCAAAGAAGGTAGACGAAACGTTGGGTCGCTTAAGCCCCTCAGCCTTTTTTTTCTTTTTAGTTTGTTTTCTTTTTAGTTTTGCTTTCATTCCTTTCATATTTATATTCTCTGGGTTTTTATCCCTTTGGGAGTTGCAAGATGTTTCTTGGACTTTGCTACGTAGCGTGCAGCTTATATTATTCAACATAAAAGAGGCTTTTTGTGTGTCTCTCGTGTGTATAGATGCGGTAGTTCCTACGCGTCGATATAGGGCATGTCAAGGATGAGAGGGATATGACTTGCAAGACCTTTCCTAAGACCTACGTTCATGTTTCATGTGCAGAGTGCATAGAAAAGCACCGAGTATTATCAGGGTTCAGGGGCAACATGGGTTTGGGTGGAATCGGTCAGAGGTCATATGATGACCCCTCTGTGAATACGTCTGTAACCACATCCATAATGGGATATAGCCCTCCATTTCCTATTCCCTCTTTTCTTCCCTTTTTGGCCGGTACGAGCATTACCCAGACAGACAAGCAGCATAGCAACCAGCCTCCCTCGGAAGGGAAAACCCCCTTTTTTCCAAACCCGTGCTTGAGCTCGGGCGCGACGTTTTATCAGCCGCCCTCATCAACTCGCGTCCCCTTAGGGCCATGGTAATTTAACCTGGCAAAGCGAAAAAGTACTCGCTAGTCGTTTACTATGCATGAAATATACCCATCTGTAATGTAAAAAGTTCTCGTGTGGCAAGATCTGTGGCGGTTTCAAATGACGGTGCTTCGCAATTTCGAATGACCCATGACAAGTCGCGGTTCGCATACTTGGCCCATATTTCATTGTTGTTGTTGGCTCTTGTGATTTTCCGCCCAAAATGGTGTGATTTTTTGGGCAACATAAAACTCTAGTAAGAGAAGGTTCAAGGTTGGCAGCGCAAAACGCTTGGAAAGGTAATTACATCGTCATTATAAAGGTATGAAGGCTAATAAAAAAAATAGGAGTGTTGTTGGAGCTTGGGCTCGGTCATAATATTTGTTTGAGCGTTATATAAAGAAACGGTGGAAGGGAAAGAAAAGGCTGTGGGGGTTTGACAAGTATTGATGATGGAGACCATTGGCACTGATGACCTATCGCCATCAAGGATCAAGGTAATGAAGTTCACGGCATCTCGTCGTTATAACTCCCGTCTCTACAAAACAGGTATAATTATATTCGGGTTAGTCAATATACAGAGCTAATCAATTCTGGTCTAGGTAAGCAAGATTGAAAGTTTGTTGTGTTGGCAAGCGAGGTCTATACACCAAGCGGTTCCGGTCCAGCTCACACTTTTTCTTTTCTCCACCTCTTAAAAGATGCAAGCATTGTTCTTGGTCGGCGTTGGATATGGTAAAAGGGAAAAAATAGCACCATGACAAAAGGAGCCGAGAAGCGTGCTGCTCCTTTTTCTCCCCCCGAACCGTCTTCCATCCCGGCTCACGTCGTTCAGGTATTCTTTTTTCTTTTATTTTGCCATATTAGAACATCATATGGGGTTTCTCCCTTACGGTATCTAGCCCATCTTAAGCGAGAACAGAGAAAAAAAAGCAGGTCTAGAAAGGTGTCTCTATTTCTCTATTGATCGTATGCAATACGTCGACAAACATTTTGGTAGTGGCAGTCCAGGCTCCTTTTCTTTTATACCGTTTTGGCCCGCCGTTATATATCCGGGATTCTCTGGAAATGTCATGTGGATTTGTCGGCTGTATGTGTCCGTGTGCTGCTGCATCTGACACCACCATCCATTGCATTTCAGGGTCCCGTGTCCCGTCCCAATCTTCTTCCACTTCATCCTTTTCAATCCTCCCATGGGCGATTCCGCCCTTAACACATCTATCTTTCAAAAAGATAAAGAGGACGGGGGGTCCCTTTAGACACGACAATCTCTTTTGGCCCCTCTTCTTTTCTTGCATTTCTTCTTCTTTCTTTCTTTTTTTATTATATTTTTGCACGCTTCTTGTCATGGCCCCATGCCTTTCCAACACTAAATGGGAGGTGTGCAGCCATGTGGCGTGCAAGAGCGAGAGCTTGTTGGACGAAAGAACAACAAGAAGATTATTAATTGCATTAGGATTGAAGATGAGAATTGGGAGAGAGAAGGAGAGAGAAAGAGAGAGAGCCTCCCAAACTCTTTGTTGCTCGGCAATGGCGCTTGTATTGAACCAAAAGGGAAAGGAAACCTATTACGGTTTATTGAACCAGGCATGCAATTACCTCCGACTTGTATAGGTCCTATATGTGCGGGGTTTCCCGTCTGTGGAAAATAGCTTATGATTGAGAACCTCCCCCCCCCCCCCTAGAAACCTCACAATTTCCCCGAGTGGAAAGAAGGAGTGGGAGGGAGCGATGAGCAAGAAACGCAAAAAGCAAAAACCTAATTTCTGGCATTCTTGAAACCTTCCAATTCTTCCAGTTCTTCTCACCACTACACACAAATTACCTTTTTTTTCGCTGGGGCGCGCATCTAGCATGAATTCAAACGCTCCGAAAACCCTAGGACACCATGGCATTGGCATGCTTCTTCCTATCCAATCCTCCCACGAGCTTTTTCCCTCCCAAGGTCTTTTCGTGGTCATGACCGATGATGAAAGATTACTTTTTGGTTCTTTTTTTTCTGGTACCAAGATTTTCGGGTCCGATAGAGAGAAGACAAGCAATGTCTCCTTAGATTCCCCCCGCACAAAAAAAGTAAAAGAAAGAAACACGACAAGATGAAAAGAAAAGAGAGAGCAATTGAACTGAATGTACTTCTTAACTTTTGGGCGGTTTTTGAGTCGTACCAGAGAATTTGAAGCCCTTTGAAGCAGCTGACGCTCGGTAATCACAAACTTTTCTCCCAAAGTTTCCTAATCTTGGCCAGAAATCTGGCTCCTCTTGGCGTTTTAGGTGTGTGTGTGTGTGTATGGGGGGAGGAGGGAAGGGGGTCTTGTTCTTTAGCTCGTATCGTATGTTATATACCCCCTACGTAGCCAACGAATGCTTTTTGGTTGGGTTTTCTTGGCCCCAGATCTATTCCTTATTCCATACAAGCTTTACCATCTGTGCAGGTTTCGAGCCAAAAAGGATCCCCCCCTTAAAGTCCCCCGAAAGGAATGCATGATGATACCAGCTTTGCGTGCTGCATGCAAGTTATGGTAATAATAGGATTGTAAAGCCAAGACGAATGCTTGCTACTCACATTCTCGTAACCCTACCGTCACCGTCATCAAGTCATGACGACTTGGAAACTATTCAGTAATAGAACAAGCCATATTATTCAGAAGAGAATCTAAGGGAACTTCTATTATACCCCCCATATGTACTGTCTGCAAACTTGGTAACAGCTTTTGTCTTATACTGTCCTATGCATGGGTTGGAACTCCGGACTTTAAGCTCCATGTCCGGTCGTCAGAACGCGTTTTCTCTGAAGCCATAGTAAGTTTCAGCCAAATGTACATGCATGTCCAAAGTGCTTAACCGTATATAGAGCCCCTCTGTCGTATCTAAATGACTTGAAATTAATGCGTTTTCTCATATAAGCGTAAAAAAAAGCTCATTGCGAAATCGGCTCACGAGTGCGTAGACAAAAAAAAATAGGCGCGCCCGGTGTTATCTGGTTTCAAAATAATTCCGTAAGCCCAATACTTTGCCAGGAGCCCAGAGTTTTTAGCATTCATAGCGACAGAAAGGACTGGGGGATTTTTTTTTCCAAAAATGGATTCTTGTCGCTTCCTTTTTAAATAACGCCCATCATCCAGTTGAAAAGCCTGTGAGAGATGTTGCCGGACTTGGTAATAGAAGAGATATAAAGGGAAGGCGGCTTTCGGGCTCGAGAGAGGAGCGAGAAAGAGCGAGAGAAAGAATGAGAAGAGCTGAGAGGAAAAAAAGGAGAAAAAGAAGAAGAAGCTCTTTGCACGCTGTATAAGGCTGCCGGGCTCTTTAATGGCCCAGGAAACCGATGGATTAAAAGCTTAATGATAGGGATGCAACCCTTGGTACCTTTCTTCTTTTTAGATGCTGTGCCCTTTTAAATTGCTCCTCACTCAGCTTGACGCAGAGGCTGCTGCTGCTGGCAAGATAGCTACTTTGACGGAAGATGGAAATATGGATGTGCTAAGCTAATTCCTTCCATCCCGTCCCAAAGAATGTTATTATTTAAAAAAAAAAATTATGGAGCACATTTCTTTCTCTCGAGTTTTTTTTTTAACACAAACCCATTTCCTTTCTTCCTAATTTTAAAAGCGTTTTACATTTTTTTATTGCAGCATAATACCTCATTTCCCTAAAGTTTCAGAAGCTTTTGCTAAGATCCAAACGCTGATAACTCTCTCAAGCTTCATTTGGAAACTTTTGGGGTGGCTGCGCCTCGTTAAAGGATATAGATTTTTTTTTCCCAGTTTGTTTGCCTAGCTGATAGGAAAAGCAAAGTTGACATTATAGGGATCTGGGATCGTTAGAAAAAAAGTAAGGGACAAAAAGAGGTTGTTGTTGGCAAAGGACTGTGCCAGAAATCTTTTATAATGTCCCAGATTCTTAATCAGAAATCCAGGGGAGCTTATGAAACGGCGACATCGACGTTCGTAAGATCTGGCACAAAACTCCGGGGTCTTTGCGACCTCCGGGTCCAAAGAGTCTTCTAATTCCTATCGTGCTATCGTTTTGCCCCGTTTGCCAGACATTCTCATGCGCCTTGATACAACTTAAGCCGTGGGAAGGATAATTGCCTTTCAGTAAACTTCGTCTGGGAACTCCGTTCGCCTTTCGTACGACTTTTGGAACTTTCGAGAGTGCTATACAGGAGACCCTCAAAAACTTTCCGGGCGAGTTTGGATGTAGAATCTTATCAGAACGAGGCGATATTTGGAATTAGGAGTAATTTTTACGATTAATTATTAACATTCCGATTGTTTATATCTTATGTAGATATGAAGTAAAGCAGCTTTTGCAGGGAGGACGGGGGGGGGTACATTAAAGGGCGAGTTTATTGGAAGGGGCACATGAATGTGTGCGAAGTTTGTAAATGAGAAACTTGCGTTGGGGGGTAAGGGATGTTTTGTATATAGAAAGAGACGGAGAACGATGGGGGGAGGTGGGGGTTTAAGCACATGCACTGACGTTGCGTTGCGTTGTTAATTATTTACGCATTTCCCCAAGTTTATAAATTGGTAAGAGACAAGCTCCGCTGCGGATGGTACCGCTCCCTGGCTCTTTAGGGCGTGGATTTAACGGGCAAACGGGCGTCCGGTATATGAACACTTAAGACTAATCAATTCGATCCAGTTCGGTAGTCAGGTATACAGAACTTTATAGACGATTTTAGGAAAAGCTTTCAGGTTTCCTGGAGCAAAAAGAGATGATGATGCGAGTCGTTATTTCGGGAAATTGATGTCATTTTGCAAGGTATTGCAATCTGGCAATTTGGCAATTGTATTTATATTTATGAAAGCAAGCTATCATCATCGGGGTTTTTGGACTGCGCTTGGAGGGGAAAACGAGACTGGATCCTTAGGAACCAGAAATGGAACTTTCGCAGCGTTGCCAGGATAGTACAAAGCGTTGGAGGGAGTTTTGTGGGTGACTTGATTATTTTTTAGTTGCTGTATAGCTTGGTTGCATAGCACGGCTCATTGCAGCTTTTCGTATCGGTTCTGGCCCATCGACTTTTCCTGCGAGGAAGAGTATCATCCTCTTTTCTTCTTCTCATTTTCTTTGCAGGGGGGGAGTACTATGAAGCCCATGAAGCATCGTTTTCATCTTCCAACGACATATCATGCAACGCAAAACACGCAGCCATGGTTCCATGCACACATGCTCCCCACACATTCCGCCCATTACCAATTATGCAGCCTCACATCTCCATAACTCTAACGACCCACCGTGAAGCAAGCGCGGACGGGAAAAAAACTGCCGCTTGCTTAATTTCGTATGCAATTTTTTCTTCATTTATTCATGTTTTTCTACCTCGCTTAGTTGAATATTTGTTTACCAATGCTCCTTTCTTATTTCATTCTGATGTAGGTTTCCTTTTAAAAATACAAAAAAGGAATCGAAAAGCGGTTTAACAGAGTAGTAAATACCTCGCATTTTTTTCCTCATAAACAGTTTCGACATGCTTCACCAAACTTGGTTCGACAAAAGTTGTAATTAGCATCCTGTTTTTTAGTTTCTTATTTTTTCTTTCTTAAGGGGATGGAACATGTGAGAATTACTGTGTGAGAAGGGGAGAAGGGGGGAGGGAGGACTTAATGGGATAGGCTTAACAGTTTGGGTCGTGGAAAGACCATGAAAGCAGCTTTTTTCTGTATTTTACTTTGTTATTTTTTTTCGAGGATGATAAATAGGGTAGGAAGAATGTCATTAAGGTTGTTATTTAATAGCCAGTAGTATATTGATGGGCCCCCAAGCGCTTCCCGAATCACAAACTGCAACAGACTTAGCGAAAAGTGCACGGAAATGGGTTTCCATAGAACTTTGGCGCGTTGGGGGGGTCAGGATAAATTGATCCTCTACCGAAATGGGCAAACCCCGTCATCGTTGCTATAGCTTTTGTTCTTTTTTTACCCCAAAAATGTACATTGCCTACATTGTTAGGTTATCAAGATTACTTCCCCCCCCCCCTCCTTCCCGTTTCCTTTCTTGCCGCCTCCGCTGCTAGAGAAACTTGTTTTCTATAGACGAGCATAGAATTCATAGAATACGACCTCATTAAGAGAACTGAAGCGCTGAAGCGATAAAGTACTTAAAGCCAGCGACAGTACGGCTAGACTTTTATCAGTGGAATGAGTCAACAACTTTTTTTCTTAGAAAGAAGGAGAAAGGGATTCCTATCTATCTGAGTATTTGAACTTGACGAATAATCTTTGCCAAACAGTTTGATTATGTTACATGAGCTGTTGTTAAAGCTTTATTAGACCAGTTTTCTTTTTTTCCTTTTAATGCGTCTGTCAGTGTTGACGTATTGGCGCAGAACTCAATTACTTTATCTTTAACTTAAAGCAAAATTTGGGTGCAATTTGTTCAACTTGAGATTAAGTTCGCCGCCCTTTTTCATTGTTGACGATTTCTATTTTGCTCGGGAATATTTCATTCTTGAGTAGCCTTTACGTGAAAATAGCCAAGCACATAATGTTTCATTGTTGCTAAAATGGGCTGTAACTTTAATTTTACACAACAATGTTTTCCTTAAAACTATTTCGTTTTTCGAGAAAAGAAATAGTGGGACGTATAGAAGAATAGAGGGCAAATGGAGAAGTTTGATCATCGGGATAGTCTCGTAGCTGCGAACAGAGCACACTAGACGCTGTCAAGCCCCAAATGGATGGCTATTTTGTAAAGCCTTTTACTTTTCGGGGACCCGTTTTAGTATTGAACGCTCCGAGCCGGTTGAAGGAAGAAGAAAAGGTCATATAAACGAGGAACGAGGACCTCCGCAGTGGCCCTATGGAATCATAATAGTGAACAGGGGACGACCGAAAGAAGAATAGAAAAAAAAGAAAAACTTATTTCCTCCCAAAGAAAATAAAAGGTAAAAAAAAGCGGCCGCATTGTGATATTCTAAACATGCATGGGCCGCCGGGGGCTATTCAACCAAAAGTTCTCGAAGAAATGGTATCCCGGCGATCGCTTGACGGATGGGGTGCGTCATAAAAAGGTGTATTATTCTTCATTAAAGCATTTTCCTTTATCGCCGTCAGGTATTGCAAAGTTAATGTACCATTAAGAATTGCTTTTACCAGCCACACATGTTTCCTTATCTTTATAGTTGATTGAAGAGTTAAGATTCTGGCGTCAGAACACGATACTTCCAAGGACTTGGTGCGGAGAAAAAAGGCTTGAGAGCTTCAAATGGAATTATAAAGTCTCCGAAAGCAGAGACTAACATGTTTAAACCAGTCAAAGTTAACCAAACTGGGGGAAAAGTTCGAGTTTTTCACAAGAACAGGTCCGAGCTCTTTTTTGTTTACATATTTGACAGAAGGGGGGAAAAAAGAGGTTTGCAAAAGTTGTCCTGCGTATGTTTATACGTGCGGATCGATCCAGCGGCTCAAAATTAAATGGGGATTCCAAGGCAAGTATGTCATTTTGCAATAGGGCTCTCATTTTTTTCTTTTCCTATCTAGCTTTTTGTCTGCCAAAGGTTCTCTGGTCACGTTGAATGGATTGGACTACGAGGAAGCTTGGCAAGAAATGACTAGTCATTTTGACTGACATGTCTCATGCTTTTTTTTTCTTTCCGCCATCCCTTCCACCACTTCTTTGTCCTCTGAGAGGAAAAGGAAGAAGTGGTCCAATTCCAAAAAGTGGATTACGGTGTGCATTTTCGCGCTGAGTCTGCCCGAAGACTGACCTTTTCGGACTCATCGACATCAAGATAGCTTATTGGTAAGCCTGCTTAAAAAAAAGAAGAGATCGGCCAAAAGAACCTGCAGACCCCTAATTTATAACATAGTCTTTTTGGAGCGTGGGATTTTTATTGGGAAAATTTGTTGCTGACACTGCAACATTCTTCAAGTATATCTGCCTATCTCAAGTACATAGGTGAAGCAATTAAGCTGTTTTTTTTTCTTAAGTCACCTTAAAGATAATAAGCGATCTGAAATACTCGTGTACCGGCTGAACTGACGTCACAAGTAGGTACTGAGAAAAGAGGAGAGATGGGAAGGAGTAGAGGACAGCATATGGTAAGGAAGCGGGGAATAGTCAATATTTCTTTCTCGACAGAGTTGCACGCCAGCACAAAAGAAGAAAAAAAGTCCTCAATAAAGTCTCGCTGGCTGAACTTGGTCATGGGCTCCCTAAAGCGACACACGTGCAAGCTAGTGGGATGGCATGGGGGATAGGAGATCGTCCCTGATGACGGAGGCTTTCACGGCATGCGGTTGCCATAGAGATTGCTGCACGCAGGTTGATCGCTAGAGAGGCAGGGCCGAGCCCACCAAAGTTCTTTTTGCCCCACTGACATGACTGTCCGTACGAAATACCTTGATTACCTCGGCATTGCATTGATCAAAAGCCCCCATGGTTCTCTACCGATATTATGAGGTAACCCACCATGTTTTTAAATTGCAGTTATTTTTTCTTTTTAACGAAACAAAAAAAGGTCTTCATTTAAAGAATGCCCTAACTTTGACGGCTTTTTTTATTGTCTTTCTTTTTAAGGTTTTTATGCTTGGTTTGCAAACCTCAAGTCGTCGGAATAGTGACAAACCGAGTGAATCTTGGAGAGTTTGCCCATTTTAAGGAACCCAAAGTGGGAAGCAAAGCTTTTTGGTGTGGTGGGGCCATAAGAAAATCTACGGAAATTGATTTTCGCTTTTGAAACGACCACAAGCGGTCCCTAACCATCAATCCCCGTGCCCGTGTGATCCTTTCAAAAAGGAAGGCCCGGCCCCCCTTTATTGGGTCCCTTCTGAACGACTTGCTCTACATTGCATTGTGGAACGCATCAATGGGGAATATTTCCTTCGTACGCTGCACTGCAGTTAAAGCCATAACAATTTATTCCCACAAAATTGGGGGAAGTTTCTGATATCACATATGGGGTCCCTGGGTGCATATTTCCCTCGCATGATGAGTTCATGGAATCATCATTGGACTTGCCTGGATGTATACGTTTGAGAAGAAGATTCACAGGAGAGCGAGAGAGACAGAGAGAGAGAGACCGAACTATGCGAGGCTGGAAAGGTAAATGTGTTTCTACTTTAATGGAACGAGCTCAATTATTTACTTTTACCCAGTTATGCCATGTTAGAGCCTGTTTACTTGCCCGCAGCACGTTCCGTACCGTGTGCTGCATACGGAATGAAGTTCCACGAGGAATGCTTTTCTGTCGAAATAAGCATCTCGAGCTGTTTCTACGGATTCGGCGGCAAATGGGATGGATGAAGCTTATTCCGAGGGCAGGCAAATAACGACAAGTCATGAAACGTAAAGCGTCTCAAAGATTTTTTTTTTTTTGACGTGATAAAAGAATGGAAATTTTGTTCGGGTAGGAGAGTCTCGAGAAAGTTGGAATATGGAAAAACTAGGACTGACAAATGAAAAAGGAGAACCAAGAAGTTTTGCGTTTAGAACAACCCCCGAGTTTCAGAAAGACAACTTCGGGAGGGGGGTGCTGAGGGCAAAAGCTGATATATAACTTGCTCTTGCACTAAAGAAATGTTGGGGAGCAGCTAAAAGGAAGAAAGAAGCTGCTGGAATAGTTTCCCTCCATTCCCCAAAGGTAATATTAAAGCTCAATGCTCAAGTTGTGCTGCCGAGCTCTTTGGATATTTGAGGAGGAAAAGTTGTGCGTTGAGGGAGACCTTTTAAGTATAGATAGGAAAGTACTACTTTCGTTCCTCCCACCCAAAGAGCTTTAGAAAAGTTTTGTCATGTGGGGGGTAAAACGGACTTGTGTGTCTGTGTGTGTATGTGTGTCTGTGCGAGGAGAGGCTGAGCCAGTAAAGAAGCCTTTTCAAGTTTTTGGGAGTAGTAGTAAAGATCTCTTTCAAAGCTCGAATGGGCTAATGCCAGCGAATGCGGTGATAGCTTAGATGGGCAGACGAGCAACGAGCGGTTATCCCCCGCGTATGAGGTTATTACGAGGTGATGTGCATAAGTTATAGCGGGAACACAGCGGGAGGGGTCTTTTTTGTTATTTTTGTGTGGGCTTGGGATCGTAAAGCATGTTGTCGGTCCGATGGCTGAAGGAATAAAGGATTATTTTCATGCCGGTACGGAAATTACTTAGTTGGGAGGGGTTAAATAGTAAGAGGTGACGTGGAGATGATGACCGAATCGATAAAGGAACTAAAAGGAGAGAAGAAGTGTTTTTTCTTTTCTTGTTTTTTTGCCTTTATTCCGACCAGCAGCGAAAAGAGTCAGAAAGGAAGAATAGAGAGGAAATGCAAATGGCTGGCAACTATTTACAGGCCACAATGTGGTGGAGAGGGATTTTTGCATGTTCAAATGCTTTTGGCATGGGTGACTGCATTTAAGACTTGAAGAGAGTTAAGTTAGCTCGCGGGTTCCAGGTTCTTCCCTGACGCAAGCTTGATGTATAGAATTGGTCGTTAGCATAATGTTTAAAACCTTGGTATGCTCTAAATAGTTTCAGAGGAACACCATTTATTTGCGCTAACAAGAGTGGAAGCATGAAAGAGATGAGGAAAAGGAAGGGTTTGAAAAAAAAAGGGGAGGGGAGGGGTAAAGAGTAAGCGCTAGTCTGGCAAGATGTATTGCATGCTGGTGGAGTGTAAATTCCTCCTCGGTATGCCCTTGTAGTACTAAAGCTCGAAAAATAAATGCTCGTTGCAAGGAATGAAGGAACACAGGAAGCTTTATAGACAGTCCTTTCGGTTAAGTTACGAGATTTGGGACAAAGTTTTGGATGCAGGGCATTCTATTTTATTGATTCTGTTGAATTATTCCTGCTGTCTGTCCTCTGTAATTGCAGATGGGAACCACGCGGGCTTGGGGAGAAAGCCCTGCCCAAACGGAGTTGTTCTATCAGCAGTTGGCATTAATGATGGATTGTTGTTGTTAGGAACTTGACCGTAGACCGTGTTTACAGTACATCAACGAAGATGCGATGCTCAGAACAAAAGTTCTTTGGATTTCGAGGTATGACAATTTCGTGATTGCCTTTCCGGTGCCTGCACGTGCATTCCCGGACATTTGTCACACTTGCCGCGGTACAGGTACTTGAATAGTTCATTTGCAAAGCTCAAATTTGTTCTTATGTGTGCCCGGTTAGCGTTTGATAGCTTTATTAGGGGGGTCGGCTGTTGCAAGTTTTGGTAAAGAAACGTTTGGTACATGAAATGGTTGATGCCCGTCGTATTGTGTGACATCCGTGAGAGCTATTTTTAATTATTTCCTATTAAGAGTTGAAAGATTAGAGAAATTTTAGGTTTCTCTCTAGGTTGATGGTTTGAAAAGGCCTTTGCAGGAACTTATTTCGGTATTTTGGCGCATGATAATGTATAACAATAGTGGAAGATGGAGCGGATTACACAAATTTGGCGACACAGCTAGCAAATTCGCACTTTATTCAGCTTCGGATTGTAACAAACTTGGTGGATTTTTGCAGGACGAGAAGAAAGGAACTCTCGCAAAGTGCATTTTCAGGGCTTTCAAATAAGTTTTTAAGGCTTTATTGCTTCGACATTTGTGGTATCATTTTTTGTGCTGATCGGTTCAAATATACGTAGGAATACTCAAGGTGACCTTGTTTAGACATTTCTCGTGCCCTTAAGTGCTGCAGAAATCGACTTTTCACTAGACCTGTATAGTCTTCTGAAATTTCCATAGGACGGTGAGTAGTATTTAATTGTTGTAGGACTAATTACTCTAAAGTTAAGAAAAGAGGCGATGCTTTCATTTTTCACGATATTTTTAAGGAAACATCTTATGTAAGCATTTTCCGAGTGGAGAGATGCAGTATAAAAGAACTTCCTAGCTCAGGACGGAATCTACGCCCGCCTACGCCCCTTTAGTAAGAAACCACGCTCCTTTTCACACGTTTTCAAAATTACGGTTTATTTTAGCTACATAGTTTTCAATAATTATAGCTTATTCAGCAAACACGAAGAAACTCCTTTGAAGTAGACTTCCTAATGATTTTTGGGCAATTGATATTTATGAGTATGCAGCAGAAAAGTTTACACGCCATTTGCATAATTATTGGCTTCCTCTGAGTGTTAAATTAAGTATTCTCACCAGAAATGCGGTAAACCTCCATTGTGTTTATATAAACTACCTATTTAAGCTTATGTTTTCTCATCTATTTTAAGCTAATATAACCACAATTCGGATTTGGAAGCAGAAGTAATATTCCCGCTTTTAAGCCAGGAAGACATCGTAAGGGTGAACCCCTACCCAAGACACGAATACGTCCAGTCACTATTGCAGCGCTCCTGGCAGGCTTTTTGCTGTTTGAAGTCATGAATCTTACAAATCTTGCCTTTGTGTGGCAACACATTTTTAGTACAACGCAATTAACGGCGTTTATCCATTATGGTGTAAAAACTTTGAAGAGATTAATTATATAACATAACATGAACTGTATAAAAGTTTTCAACGGCAGCCGAATACTTGCTAGCGCTGTGATCGGCGTGAATTCACAACAAAGAAATCCTCGTCAACAAGGAGTTATACGGCATAATTCTCTGGAAACGAGGTTTAATTTGGTTTGAATAAACCAGGGAGACGGCACTGAGCTGAACTTGTTAAATGCAAGCCAGATCCAAGTCCAAGTTTTTGGTAAGCTTGTTTTTGTTTGTGGCTCTGGGCTTTATTGCAGGTAGAGTATGGTAAGCTATAATTGTCCCAGAACTAGATAAACCAATCAAAAGTTGAATTCCTGTTGTGATGCAAAGGAGAGGAAGATGGAAACGAATACAATACAAACACAAAAATCGTTTTGGAGCTCCCCGAGAATGGAACAGCTTAGTTTTTACCTTACAATGGCCAATCACAACTTGTATTGACTGGAAAGAAGAAGATCCTAGTCGCACCTGTGATCTTCCTGCTGACAAGCAGCTTTGGACCATCCACGGCGTATGGTAACGTACATACTTTTATCGAAAACTTACAATGACAAATAATGTATGTTACTTAAGGCCTTCCTTGAATGGCTCTGAAGGCCCCAGTTTTTGCAACAACTCTTGGGCGTTTGATATAAACGCAGTTTCCAACATTCTCACGGATTTGACTTATATGTGGCCTAATTTGCATGGCGGAGCTGCTGAGGATTCCTTGTGGAAACATGAATGGTCTAAACATGGAACTTGCGCAGCACTACACCCAGATTTGGGCTCTGAGAAACTTTATTTTGGACAGGGCATTACCTGGGTAAAAATAAAAAAATCATAATACAAATACTCCTTAATACAAAGATCCATACATATGTTGTTTCTCGGCAGTCAAGACGGTATGCCCTCGGAGACGTCTTGAAACTCAACGGTATCGTACCTAGCAATGTAACATACAATGCTACGGTTATTTGGGACGTCCTTTTTACCTATTTAAAGAAGAGGCCTGAGATTAATTGCATCTACGATAAAGTAAATTGTATTTTCGAGTCACGTTCGTTGCAGTCATAGTCACGAGCCACTTATTCCTGCAAAATAAGGTTTAATTTATTAATAATTTTTTCTTTGGTTTAGCAAAGCCAGTCTCACTTTTTGTCTGAGTTGAAGTTATGCATGGACGTCAATTTGCAATTAATGGACTGCGGAAGTTCCATGGATCCATCGCCTGATAGATTGTTGGGTGGATGTCCCCCAACCATTCCGATCTCGTACCCCACTGCCGCAACTTTAAGTCGATTCTACAAATCAAAGCATAATTACGAAACTAGTGCAAATATCCGCCAAACAACTTCACGACCTTATATTCTGGATTTACTTGACTTGATATACGGGATCATGTGGATAACCTTGTAAATATTTAACGCCTTATTGCGTTCCAACTTATTTTTGTTTGTCGTTTCTTAACAGTGCAGTACTAATCTTTTTACATCTAATCATGTTTGACTTCTATGGGTCTTTGATATTTGTTTTGTCTCTGTGTTCTCGAGTGTCTTTTACTCAACCCTTTAAAAAACATAATAGTTTTACCATAATAGTTTCTGTCGTTTTGACTCTTTTGTCCGTTCTATTTTTTAACTGCGAAAATAAATTAAATCTCACATTTTCTTACAGAATTACTTCCTGCTTCATAAGTAAGCTAAGAAACGAAAAACCAACGCCACCTAATTTATGTTTGGGCTTACCGACAAAGTGTCAAATTATAATACTGTACATAGACCAGATTCCCAGACGATTATAACGAAATATTGGTACGATTGTACAATTACCCGGATGGCAGAGAAAATAATGCGTATATTTGGGAATTGGTGAATATTGCAAGTAATAATCATAGGGTTCAATGTTAGGGTAAAATGTGGTTGCGGGGAGTATTAAAGGGGTAGATAGTACAAAACGGCAGTCCACATTTGGACAGCGAAGAAATAAAGCGTTTAGAAAGGCCATCCGCTACAAAATGGAGTCAAAACGTAAAAGTTGACTAGGTTATAAAAAACCATACGTTAGTTCAGTCTGATAAAGACAAGTTCAAGTTGACAATAAGCACGTATACTATATTTCCAATCAGTCCCAACCAAAGCACTACAAGTCTTGTCTTGTTAGGTACGCCGCTGAATCATTAATTTGTGCTTATTGCCGGCATTACAAGTTTAAATAGCCGAAAGCCACAACCTGAGACTTGTCAGACTCCCGCCCGTCGCCAAAACCTTTTCGGATTGGCTCAGTGGCGTTTGGGTCGTGATTGGCAAAAATTCAAAAGTGGAACATATAATTAAGGCAAAAATCCCTTCCAACATGGAAAACTAAGGCTAAAGATTATTGCATTTCGAACGTAACACTCATCAGTCAGCTACCATTGTACACAAATTCTGCACAATGGACTTCTCTTGGTTACAAAACAGTCATAAACAGATCAAACGTTGAACCCGTTACATGAGGATGGAAAAGCACAAAGCTTACCGAAAAAAACGAATCTTATTCTTTACACTCATCCCAATACGAATCATCAGGCCGGAAAGCCTGGACTTGCTGCTGCACAGCTCTCCAAACGGCTATCAAATGTGGGTCGTTGTGAACATTGTTACAGATAACGGTCAAAAGTTGGGGGACTTTTGCCATCTCGTAAAGAACCACACTATCTTTAGAGTTCCCTTGGTAATCCTTGAGTCCAGGCACATTATACCTACGAAAGCCGCCCAAAGCTTAGACGAAATCGTGAAAGAATAAATACAAATCTTACTTTTCTAACTCTTCAAAAAGGAAATCTTGCACACTTCGCTCCGCAACGAACGTATCTGCCTCTACCTTCTTATTTTTCAGCGTGGTTTGAACTAAATCTTTCTTTCCAAATTTGGGAATCAAATTCGAGAATTCAGCGCTTGTCAAATACGCCGTATCTCGCAAATTGATAATGTGGATCTTAGTCCCAGGCACCAGTTCTGAAAGAAGAGAGCACAAAACGATTTAAGGATTAGAAAACATTCATAAGAAAATCAATCTTTAAATTGTTTGAAAATTAAACGAAATAAAAAACAACATACCCACAGGCTTTACACTCCGCACAATTCCCAGCCAACTGATATCATCGTCACTTTCAGACGCCCCTTGGTCCGCTACAACGCCACTACAAGAGAAATCCAAGAATTTGAACTCAGTTGCAATGCTTCCTATTATACAATTTGTGTATTCACCTGTCCGAATTTGTGGCGTAAGTTACCGTTTCTGTGGGCGGGCTCGGTTTAGGGGGATGTGCTAATGTTTCTGGCTGCAAAGGGGTTGGCTTAACCGTTGACAACAATTGAAAGTTGTTCAAACTCGGTGCTGGAGCTTGATAAGCGCCCATCATTTGGTATAATCGCATCATTTCCGGCGTCATCGCATCATTTTGCCCTATTAGCATACCAAAATCGCTGAAGGGAGTATTGGAGGCATAAGCAGGCACGGAGTAAGTATTTTTTGGGGCTAATTGCTCCAAAAGTGCATCCCACTGGCTTGGCTGCGGCTGGGAAGAGCTCAGAGATGACGGCAGAGTGAAAGCGGTGGGCGAGACTGCTGCAACTCTGCTTGGTTGACTTATTGACAAATTCTCCAATGCCTTTTGGAGCAAATCTTTACTCAGCCTATTATCTGTAGTACCGGTACCACTGGAAACACCTGTCTCTGGTTTGCTAGGACTTGGAAGGGGTGTTGCTCCCTTTACAATCTCCTGTGCTTGGCTTGAGGAGGTGGATGAGAAAGAAACCTGACTAAGACTAGGTGAGGAGCACAGCAGGAAGGGAGAAACCTGGAAAATATATATAAGAGGCCAGTAGAAACATTTTGACCAACAAGTAACGTACTGTCCCATCATTTGGATCAGGAGCAAAGGCTAGCTGCTCGTTACAAAGCGCATCGGTAATGAATATATCATCGTCACCAATTGTATCACATAAAACCACTTGGAAAATCTTCTCACCAACCTACAATTGACCAGTTTTCGTAATTACTATACTCCTGTTTGAAGAAATCACTACACATACCTTGCTAATACTCGTACACACAACCTTGCAGGCCAACGATTTGTTGAAAACCAACTGCATAAACCTTTTCACGGTGTTTTTGGAGAAACTGGTAGCAGGTGGGTAAGGTCTTAGGTTATCCAAAGCTCCTCGGAGGCAGAAAACGGGCAAAGTTAGGAACTGGCGATGTAACCCGTACACTTGATTGATTGGCACACTTATGGGAGTTCCATAATCCAAGCATAGTAGCTAAAAATGGAAAAGCATAACGAAAAACATGATGAAAAACTATTCGCAGCAATCTAAATCAGGTACTTCAACTTTGCCGAACGTCTTGAGCTCTCTGACTAAACACCGGTACCAGACTCCGTCTGTGGGACATATCGCAGCTACCAATAAGCCTTCACACAATCCTTCAAATGGGATTTTGTAATCCACACTTTCTTGACGACTATAAAATTCCCTATAGTTAGAAGTAAAAATTAGCATGATACCTTTTTTTCGTATTTCACACTCGGGTTACCCCCAACCCCACCCAAGAACGGGAAACAAATAATTAAATACTAACTTACGTCATTTTGCAATCCAAACGATCCAGCTCATCATCAAATTTGTCCAAGTAAAACCAGAATTTGACTGGAGTATAAACCTCTCCGAGCTTAATTGGGTGCCACTCGCTTCCATCCGTGAAATTTTCTTCCAAGACGGCGAAAGATAAACGATCTTCTTTATGCGCTATGTCACTTCTTGGTACGTAGTTTATTTCCAGCAACTAGAGCAAAATAATTGTATAGCAACAATAATGCCTTTTAATCATAGCTAATCAAAGATGTGTTTACTCTTTTAGGCAGCGGAGGCAACACGTCCAACTTTGGATTCCGTGCCAGCATAATCATGGCTCCTTTCTCGGGATGGCGTACCAAGTCTACAATCTCCCCCTTGATGGCCACCAAGAATGAATAATCGCTGTCGAATCCATACTTGGAAGGTTCGAATTGCTCCCCTGTGAATGCCTAAAAAACACAAATTTCAATAAACCCAGCTTTTCTCTTAAAGTTTCTGTTCAGCTTTTCTTAAGGTTTAACTAGCTAAGCTCTGATTTAGAATGGTGAGTGAGTAAGCAATGAGTACTCGATGAATTTGTTTGAATTCAAGTTTACAATAAAATTGAAGTGCTAAAAACACCGTGTAAACAAAGCACGTTGGGACCGGAACTCGTGAATTGACAGCGGCTTGCATGTCTAGACGTTACTGAGCAAGAAAACGGAGCCGCGAGAATGTGTGACCCCGGGTCTCTGAGTGTGTCTGTTTTCACGAACTAGGTTTTATTCTCCAGAAATGCGGAAGTTACCAGATACGCTGAATAAAGTTTGCCGTATACAATTCCCTCATGGTAAAAGCGGAGCATCTTTCGAATCCTTTCTTTGATGTGGAACGGCACAGTGGGTACGCTTTTTTGTTGTACACTTTCCTCTTCTGAAATAGTCGCAACAACCCATTATTATTTCTTTAGAGAACATGTATTACTTTTTAAGCTAAGCCAAATTACCTTCTAATTTGATCTTGAAACCAGGCGGGGGTGCTAAACTTCTTTCAAACAGCAAGAAATCGCTCAGCTCAGCTGGACGAATCATTGTAATTACGTCTGGCATATGGCTCACTAAATCGGTAACGTTTCGGAAACCATATAATGCAGGATTCAGCTCACGACCATACTTATCCTAGAAGTTACAAAAAAAAATATCCGTTAAAAGGTATCCTCAACAACGATTATTCAAGCCTAACGAGATTCCGTTCTCCATTTCTTGCAATAATCAAAATTTTTAAGAATGCTTAAACAAAGCAACAACGAAAACATTATGACTTACGCACACAAAGAACAACGCAACAATAGGTGTACATAAAATTACTAAAAAGTAGCAACAGTGAAAACTTACTCTGTAGCATTTCTCAATGGCATAACACCACAAGCCGTTTGGGTAAACCCGCAGTAATTCATACAGTTCCTTCTTTAAAGTGTCCATAATGGACCTAAGTGGCGCAGCTGCTTCGACTATTAAGACACGACAGTACTCATATTTATTCCAATCCAATCAAGTGTGGTGAATGTAAAGAAATCTCAAGAAGAAAAATATTACCTTGACGTTCTTGGACGGGCTCAGTTGTCGAATGACATAACGAAAGATATAACTCACGTCCAAGCTCGGTTAATTTAAAGTCGTCCGGATACACGAGAAGAAACTCCGACAGCTTAGAGCATCCCATAGGTTTGAAAAACGGCATACTGCCATGTCTGCGAATAATTTCCGTCGTCAAGTTCGCCAAGTAGATTCCATCGGGGAAAAGCTTTAGGATGGCAATGATTTCCGACCGAAACTCGTTTCTGGTCAGATTACGGCATGACGGCTCTAACCCAGACTGGTATGTCTCGTCAGAAGGTTTCGGAACAACTTGGGGTAATAAGAGCTGAGGGACCGGAGCTGATATATTTAGATGAGAGCGGACCATTTGTTCCGCAACTTTTCCCGTCGTTAAGGGTTGATTTCGCGACAGCGGTAATAAAGGTGATGAGCGACCGTTATCGAGGGGCGTATGATGTAGTGGTGGCCTGGAAGAAGCCGACTGAACGCATGCAACGTTTCGAGTTACTTTGTTGACGGCTGCTTTCACGGCGTATGATTGGAGCCGTAACGCGTTATGTAGAGTGCGGCTGTTGTGACTTTTGCTGTCGCTTTGTCCGACGACTAGTTCTCGCAAATGGGCGGATTTTTCGCTGGCCACAGGCGTTAAAATCACATCTCGAGTAGTAAGATGTATGACGGACACAGCCTCACGCAAACTTAATAGAAGATCGAGCGGCTGGCCAAAGCCCATTTCAGCGTAGGGTAAGTCTCTACCGTTGAATTCTCTATACAGTTTCAGAAAGACACTAAGAAGGACGCCCTTTTTGTGGGGAATAAGCAGGGCACGGACCATGCGAATCGTTTCTTCTCGGAGACTTACAGCTCCTCTAGAGTCCTGGGCTTCGGCCATATTTGTGGGGGGTTTCTCTCTTCCTAGTCTAGTGCCCAACGGTAACTAAAATAATGTCCTGCAAAATAAGAAGCACGAGTTTTTAACTAACGCGCAGATCAATGACAATAATCAAATACATAAAAGCAAAGTACGTGCAATACTGATAAATATGCATACAACTTGCTACAAGGCGGTATAATAAAGTGGATCTTGCCTGGGTTCAAAAGAAAGTGCCTGAAAACTTCGTAGGATCCACGTTGTTATTCTTCTGTTGAAGTTCTGTATCGTTAGGAGGTGTACTAGTGCAAAAGGCGCCAAATGCGACTTCACAATGGAAATGCCCACTAAGAAAAGCTAAATTTACTAAAAATTGCTTGACAGTGATGGGCAGTTGTTAATTAGTGATTGAACTATTTTTTCTAGATGCTACTAGATACTTTTGACTACACTTTACATTTTATAGCTGAATTGCTGGCTTGATCATTATCAATGGTGCGGTGGGAATCAACTTAAAAGGAAAAAATAGATGAGGATTAATTTTGTATCTACTGAAGATCCATTTAACGAAAAGGCAAAAACGAAAGAATATTTTTTTTAACTATTGGCGTAAGAAAGGGCTAAACATATTTGTTACTCAGATGCCGTTTGACATAAAACCAATCACTTACGATTTTTTGAGAAACATTTACGACATAAATTTACCAGGTTATACAACTCATAAAAGCATATCTGCATTGTTCAATATAAACTTAGAAAGAAAATTACACTTAGACGATAATACGAATAAGTGGTGAACTTTACGTTCATATGTGAAACTAACAAGTATGTGTACTAAAAGTAGTACACATGACGTAAACATGTTCTTTAAGTTGCCGAAGTCGGCTTAGGAGGTGGATTATGATTTCACCATTATAGCGTAACTTGCGAGTTACACTGACTAATTTCGTAAAAAGGGAAGGGGAATTGGCTTTTAGAAGAAGGCGAACACAGTTTTAATTTAATTTAGATAGGGTAAGTGATTTATTTAAAATGGGGACTTAGCTCGGGGTTTCTATAGCAATCAAATCGATAGCTCTGTCTTTTAAAACTCTCGCGCTTCTCTTCTCGCTCTGTCCACCAGTGTTCCGGAACTTCTTTTTTTCGGAACTTAGCTTACAAAATTTATTCGTCAACTTCTGTTGTTCAATTGGCGTTCAAATCCTGCAAAATTTTCAAAAGAACCAGTTCCGGATGTTTCATATTCCAGTAATCAAAATTAAAAATGAATAAACTGTTTATACAAAGAAACGAGAAGCTCCGAACCCTGTTAAAAAGGTCTATGGGTTATTCGACCGTTAGTGAAGGTCTCGTCGAGAGTAGTAGGTTAAATCAAGACTTCAGAGAGCTGGACGTACTTTTTGGTTCGTCAGCATTTACAACACTTATGCAGTCCGATTCCTATCATCTGACTCGTAAAACGAAAAAAAGTTCGTTGTCAGAAAAATCACAGCTTTTATTGTCATATAATCAAGTAATCAGCACAGGAACACATTAGGAATAAAATAGGACGACAAAATAGGAACATCAACTTTGTTAGATTAGGTGAACTGGATTAGATTATATGAACAGGATGGCTCATTACAGTATATGAGCGTTGCGCTTAATAAATAGCAGGGAAGCGAACAACGCTGGTTTAGTCCGATTTCTCTTCGCGAAAGGATGTCAGACGCGATACTAAAAGTCCGCTCTATTTTGCCGAAGATGCTGGGACAACACGTCCTTAGCCATTTCCGACAAAATAGGATATCTGTGAGCATTATATTACCAGTATTGAAGAGGGCTAAACGAAAGGTCGACATCAGTCTTTGGAATTCTCTTGACTGAAAACAACGGGTTCGTTCAGGTACGTGTCAAGTTCATTCCTAATCTTTTGGGCCCCTTGAAAAGCCGTACAGCAGCGGTTTGCAACCTACGGCCGGCGTGCTGAATCCGGCCCGCCAGCCCATTTTATCCGGCGCGCGGCACCTGAGTGAAAAATTATGGCTGCATTTTGAATTAATAGTTCAAAGGATTAATCCGGCCCGCCACTACCCTGCATGTTTTTAATCTGGCCCGCGTGGGATAAAAGGTTGCCGACTCCTGCCGTACGGCGTACCGTCACGGTACTAAATAGAGGACGGATTGCACTTTTCTTCCTTTTCGGGCTCCTCTCAGGGGCAACTTTTTCCTCACTCAATTCTTGGTGAACGGTAAATTTCTCGGAAAAATCGTCCAGTTCCCTGTCACTTTCGGTGCAACGCCGTTCAGTTCAATTCAGCTCAAATGAACAGAACTGAAACTTTTTTAAAGTTCCGGTACACTGCTGTCCACACCTACTACGCTGAGGAGCATGGTGGAAAAGCCCCAGTCGGCCTTCCCCGGGAGTTCTACCCACCTCGCCCGCCATCTGCCGCTACGATATTGCGAAATTCGCTATAAAGGTGATGTTGAGTCACCTAGAAGTTAACTAGGTAGTATACCAGGGGTGCGTTTTATTGTGAACTGTTCCGTTCACCAGTTCTTCCGTTGAACTGCTCTCGTTGACAATAAAAAGGCCGTTCTGCAGGTCGCCGTTCAACTGGCTCAGTTGAACGAGCGTTGACAATAAAACGCCCGTCAAGCTTAGGGCGTGCTTAGGGATCGTCCCGAGTTCTACTATGCACCAGGAACGCAGTTGAACGGAAGGCGGTTTTTGAACTGCGCGCCAAGCCATCCCGTTGAGCTGTTCACGCTAAAACACCCGTCCAGCTGAACCCCGTCCATGCGAAAATGCCAGTTGAGCTAACTGGTGAACGCAGTTCTTCAGTTCCGTTCACAATAAAACGCACCCCAGGATAACTATAGTTGACGAGGAAGTTGATCCGCTATCCGCCCTGAATCGAACCCGCTACCCGCACAAAACCACACGCAAGTAATTGTCGCGTTTCGGGAGGTTTTCGTTAATTTTCAACCAGTATATGCTGCCACCTAGCGAAGTTATCCTTTAGTAAAAAAAATGCGTTTCGGGAGCAAGGGAGGGGTATGGAGTTCGAGTACTACGCTCATGAGAGCAGTGTTCTGGATCTTTTTTAAAATATTAGATCAGATCAGATCAGATCAATCGGCCATTTTTGATCTGATCGGCGTTGACCCTAAATTGGCAGTAATCTGATCGATTTTTTCGGGAAATTTACCGATCCCGACCGATCCAAAATAGGCCGTCTAGTGGACATTGTTCGAAATTTTTTTCTATTCTGTTTACATAAAATGATCTGATCTTTGCCCTGATCTGATCGATTTGGATATTTTTGATCGGATCTAAATTTTCTGAAGTTTTGCAACTTTTGATCTGATCGGGTTGACAGAAGTTCACGACGATCGGAAATGATCGAAGATCACACAAAAAGCATCGATCCAGAACACTGCATGAGAGAGAGGGGAATATGGGGGTCCCCTTATTAGAAAAAGACGCGTTTCGGGAGCAAGGGACGGGAATGGAGAGGAAGATATATATGCTTTTGAGGGAAAGGGGAGTCCTAACTTAACTTAACCTAACCTTACTTAACCTAACCTAACCTAACTTAACCTAACCTAAGTTAACCTAACCTAAGTTAACCTAACCTAAGTTAACCTAACCTAACTTAACTCAACCGAGACGTGGAAACGTTGGTCATTATGAAGCAGTTGAGACCAGGGTTGACAGCGGTAATTTTATTTTTTTACCGCTATCCGGTAACGGTAAAAGAGATTTTCGATTACCGTACCGCGGTAGGTATTTACC
>JAGJRO010000468.1:0-29523 GCA_022832285.1 Lepidurus apus apus
GCTTTACAGATCAACCTCATGCTTAATACCTAAAAAATTAACAGATATCTAAAGCAGTCTTGAAAAGAAAGCAACAATAGTAAAATCTAAAGAAAACTTACGGACCATGCATGACCTATCACTCATGAAAGTTCCAGGTGAGTGGCAAACGAAAAATAAAAAATCTAGAGGTATCCAAATACCATCCAAAAAATCAATCGTCTGAATACCAGGGACTTCTACTGTATAAAATAAAATAAATCATATAACGAAGTAAGGGAAACAGCATGCTAAAACAAAAAATTGTATGCATCATACATTACCTGTCACTTCCAAAAATGCCAGGTGGGTGACTAATCAAAATATTTATTCAGCAAATATCCAATTACCATCCTCGATCCAGCTAACAATCGTCTGTCCACAAGAAATTCTACTACAAAATAATCAAATATGAAAAACCAGGATCAACGTTGTAAGCAACAATAGTAAAATCGAAATAAACCTTATCGACCATGCATTACCTATCACTCGTGAAAGTTCCAGCTGAGTAGCCAATAAAAAGTAAAAAATCTGGATATCCAAATAACATCCAAGAAATCAATCGTCTGATTTCTACTATATAAAATAAAATAAATCAGATCACGAAGTAACGAAAACAGTACTAAAACATAGAAAACTGTATGCATCATACATTACCTGTCAAGAAGCTACTAAATGACGCCTATTCGGAGGATCGAACCTACCAAAAGCTTACCCATCTGACCGCTAACCGTTCTGTGGGTATGACGAGAGCAGTTTGTTTGGGAACGTGAACTAATGAATATTGAATTTAACTGACATTAATATCCCCCAAGTTAACGTCATGTTGACGTTTCTTCTATTTAGTGTAGTTCCCAGTTACGACATATTATTTTTTTCCAGGGATTAGGTTAGGTTTGGTTATAGGTTATGTTAGGTTTGGTTAGGTTAGGAGACCCGCTCCGAAAAGGCAACAAAAGGAGCACCTAAATGAACGAAGCAGACAATTTGTGGATGTCATCCGAAAAGGCGTCAAGACACGCACCCTAATCCTAATACTCCTGCGCTTCATATTCGCTTTCTTTACCAGAAGGTGGCACCACATGTTGGGGGGAAATTTCCTCCGAATAGGCGTCATTTAGCCTCTTGTTTACCTGTCACTCCCAAAAATTCACAGTAGCTCGCTAATCGAAATATTTATTCACGAAATATCCAGTTACCGTCCTGCTAACGATAGCCTGTCCACGAGAAATTGTACAATTGCAAAAAACGACGATCAACGTTGTATACTGGACAAACCTAAGGGACAAACTATCACGAAAAGCGTGCTACTCCTCTTGCCGCTAGCTACAACCGTGTTGCTCCTCTTGCCGCTAGCAACATTTCCTTATCTCACACCCACCAAGCCCACCCCAAAATCCTACAGCACTTATGGCAAAGAACCGAGCCTATCCCAACCACCCACCCTCCTACAGCCCAGGCTAAACTCCAGACGATATATTAAGCTGTTGTCACAGCTAAAAACTCCAGACGATATATTAAGCTGTTGTCACAGCTAAAAACTCCAGACGATATATTAAGCTGTTGTCACAGCTAATAAAAGCAAAAGAAACTGTTCTCAAGGTCTAATTCTACACGCGACGCTAACAGTAACAAACGAAGGAACTAGGCCCCGCCTCTCAAGCCTGCCATTCGGCGATGAGATAACACGCAATACATTCGGTTTCTTCCTTCTTCCTATCATTCTCCTTTCAAGTTACAGATGTTATCTTCCTCAGGATGTGGAAACTGCAAGTGACAACGCTCCGTCTCTTATGCAAGTGTGTTTTTAGACCCAAATTGTCCTACTAATTGTCTTTTTTATTCCAAAAATTACGTCTTAACTCTTCTAAGTTTATTAATTAATTATTTGTAATGACTAATGTTGTTATAAGGTCAAAATTAGGCACAAGACTTGTAAGCCAAGCGAATGCTATTGTACAACCTCCACAATTGGCCGACTTTGAGGTAAAAAATGAGACAATTAAAGGTAAAAAATGCAAATTTATCCCTTTCTGCGGTACTATACCTTGAACCCAAAAACCGGTTTTTCTAGGATACTTACCTGGAAGTTCTGAAAGATCCCAGCTGGATTCCGCCGTTTCCTCAAGGCTACTGACCTGCGAAGAGGTGCCGATCATAATTGGCGGGAAACAGTATTGGACCTCGGATGTCAAGTACCAAGTCATACCTTTCGACCATTCACAGAAAATCGCCAAATTCTGTTACGCCTCTCCAGTAATATTCCTCTTTTTATCTTTGCTCTCTTATTTCCTTTCATTAACTTTCGCTTTTCGAAGTGAAGTTATTTTTAATTTAGAAAGAGAGTAAGAACTTACGTGATGAAGTAATATGCAAATAATTCCTAGGAATTGATTAACTTGGCAATCCAAGTCGGAATGAAGGCCAAAGACGAGTGGGGTCGTGTTCCACTCGCCGAGAAAATCCAGATATTCCTCAGAGCATCTGACTTGGTCTCGGGGCCTTATAGAGCCAAATTAAACGCTGCGACGATGCTAGGTCAGGGCAAGACAGCAATCCAAGCTGAGATTGACGCGGCAGCAGAACTGGCCGATTTCTTCCGCTATAATGCATTCTACGCGAAAGAACTCGTCAAACAACAGCCAGTTAACCCTGATAGCAACGTCTATAATAGTTTGAGGCATCGAAGCTTGGATGGCTTTGTGGCGGCAGTTTCGCCCTTCAATTTTACGGCCATTGGAGGCAATTTAGCGTACGCTCCAGCTCTCATGGTAGGAATTTGCAGTATAACGGTCCTTTTCTTTAGAGGATTACTGTGAAAATGAGTTTCCTGTTATGTAGGGTAACGTGGTACTTTGGAAACCTTCAGACACAGCAGTGCTGTCCAACTATCTTATCTACCAGCTAATGAAAGAAGCTGGCTTTCCGGAAGATATTGTGTCTTTTATACCAGCTGACGGACCAGTTTTTGGTCAAACCATCACCCAGTCGAATGACCTGGGAGGAATCAACTTTACAGGATCTGTCCCGTAAGATTCCCTTCGATGGCGTTGACAAATTAAAATAAACTTGTCGTATAACCAATGAGATTTTCATTGTTGAGTCCCATCCTAAACCGGATTGGACTCAACAGAGAATGAAAGTTTCACTGTTGCTATATAAGGTCTTTCAAGTCCGCATCAGGAATGAAAAACATGCGTGACTATACATACGGAACGTCAAACTATAGAACCATTTGGTAGTTTATAACTACCAAACTATTATATAATTTTTGCGTTTATTTTTATTTTGTTTTTGTACGTTACTAAGCTAACAATGAATCTTTATTTTGCTTGCTTTTACTTCATTGTTGTCTTGTTTACTTTTGTTCAGTTCATTGTTATAATATTTGCTTCGCAATTTGTTTGTTTTCCTTATAGTAACAAGCAATTTTCATAAATTTAACGTTGTATGCTTTCCTGTTTTATGTTTGTGTTTACTCGTTTTATGTTTGTTTTAATTTCGTTGTTAGGACATTCCGTTGGTTATGGACCGAAGTGGGGAAGAACTTGAGCAAATATGGTTCCTTTCCGCGGCTTGTGGGCGAATGTGGAGGCAAAAACTATCACTTCCTACATCCTAGCGCGAATTTGCAAAACGCTGTCAATAATACCCTTCGAGCAGCTTTCGACTATTCGGGACAAAAGTGTTCGGCGTGCTCTAGACTCTACGTTCCTTCCAGTGTATGGCCTAAGGCAAGTAAAACGATCTTGAAAACAACTTTGTCTTGAAATAGACCTTGAAATCTAGTTTTAGCTACAGTATGTGTTCTCTCCCTCATGCGCGAAATAGTAACTACGCTATTAAACAAAGAAATGTTGAATAAGAAAACTTTTCTTTCGTGAATGCCTCACGCAAAATATTAAGGACACATTTTTAATGTTAAAGCATAGCAAAACCGCCCTTATTGCAATTTAATTCACTTAAGGTCTACTTCCCCCATCTAAGCGTAGCAAAACTGCCCTTCTTGCAGTTCGGTGCTACTAAGGCTACTTTTATATACGTAAGCATAGTACAATCGTCTTATTGCTGCTTGGTATTACTAAGGTTTTGTTTTCAACAATAAAGCATACGAAAATCGCCCTTCAGATTCTAACTAAGTAAAGTTCGTCATTTTTTGCCTGATCTCGACTACAACAATCCAAGTATAAAGAAGCATCATAAGTGATTTTTACTAATTTTTACATAATTTCTTAAATTATAAAATGTTACGTTATAAGTTTACTAACTTCTAAATTCTTTCTAAAGGTGAAAGAACAGTTGATTGAAAGCATGAAGAAGATGAAAATCGGCCCACCTACTGATTACGAAACCTTTACTTCCGCTGTGATTGACCAGAAAGCTTATGATCGGATCGCAAGTTATATTAAACACGCTAAAGACAACGCGGATTTGCAAATTCTCGCTGGCGGAAAATGCGATGACAGGTAAACATTACAATATTTATAAATAATTCCAGTTTTTCAAAATATTCCCCCCCCCCCCTATTATGTTAAAGAGTTGGTTATTACGTTGAACCTACTCTTATTGAAAGTCAAAACCCCCGAAATAAACTCCTCCAAGAGGAAATTTTCGGACCGGTTTTAACCGCCTACGTGTATCCTGATAATCAGATTAAAGAAACATTACAATTAATTGGTGAGACCACGCCTTATGCCTTAACCGGAGCTATATTCGCAGAAGACAGGTATACTTAAATTATGTTTAAAACTTTCAGCTAAATCTGATGCAAACACATAAACTAAAGTTCCCACTATTTTTTTATTATTATTTTTTTAGGAATTTTTTAAGTGAAGCAGCAAAATTATTAAAAATGACTGCAGGGAATTTCTACGTGAATGATAAATGTACTGGAGCTGTTGTAGGACAGCAGCCTTTTGGCGGAAGCAAATTATCAGGTAAAATTATTTTCTTTTTTAATGAATTTTTCATTTTAAAGTTCGAAAATGTTTAAAAATGTTAGTTTTTGAAAATTGTTTTTTTTCTTGATTTTTTTTTCTTGTAGGAACTAATGATAAAGCTGGATTCGCACACTATTTGCTCAGATGGGCCTCTACTCAATCAGTGAAAGAAAATTTTACTCCCTTAACGGATTGGCAATATCCTTACATGAAATGAATTTTAAATCCATTTTCTTTGTTTTTAGCTAAAAAAAATCGTAATATTCGATTAAGACTTTTTTAATGCCGAAAATTGGTATGGGCAGCAAGACGCTTGTAGTTATAGATCTCTAGTCTTGGCTAGACCACCAAAGGCGAAAACTTAGTTCCTTCTTTTTCCTGTCTTTTCAATTGATTTTCCATCCTATTCCGAAATTTTATGAAAACAGAACCTAAACTAGTCTCCTGTTACTCTTCCTTTAGCTTTCTCCTCGGAGACATGCAGAGTGAAAGAAAAATCCTTGAATGTTATGTGGGGAGAAAGAGACATAGTCTGCAGTACAATCAATATTTGTATAACAAACGTATTTCTTTCCATGTTTTGTTACTTTTTTTTTTTTTTTTTTTACTTTTTTCGGTATTAATGAGTTTAAGGTCATCCATGTCATCTCATACTTCTAAATCATCATCCGGATCTTCCAAATCCTCTTCATCAGGTTCGTAAACGATTTGCGAAGCTTGCTCCACCCTTTATAAACAATTTATAAAAATAATTTACAAATCAAGGTTAAATAGATTAACTTTTTTCTTTCTTTTTGTTTGGTTAAAACATAAATACCGTTGAAATGGAAGGACCACTTGGCTTCTTTCAGATTCTTCTTTAGGCGTTAACCCTAAGCGAAACGTGCTTTGTGGGACAGTTTGTGATATCGGACCATTATCACTGATGGATTTCAAGGGTTTGGTCTCTTTAACCAATTTCAATCTGAAGTTCTCATCCATTTCGTACTTCTCCGCCTACAAGGAAGGAAAAATTGATAGTTTATAAGACATTTGTGTCAAAGGGAAAGGTGAGGAAGGTGAACTAAGGTAGCTTCAATGCCATTAAGGTCTTATAAGACGTAATTGCTTATGAATACGAAATGCGATGACCTGGTGATGAACTATTACTATTCTTCACTACGGACTAAACGCCTATCAAGCTAATAACTTTTTATCTTATACATAATTCATCCAAATTCCTATTTTAAGTTCAAAGGAACACACCTATAGTGCAAAGGAGCCAAAATTCCTGCATACTAGGGAAAACCCAACGTAATTACGCAACAGACCACACGCAGAACTAAAAACAAGAAGATATATTAGGGTTTATGGTTAGAATAGTGACATTTTATAGGCTTTTAAGGTCGAAAACTTTCTATTCTTACTGGAATTTGCCTCTTTCCTGTTCAACTTATAACAAATTTTACGCCATGACTTAACTGCCTACCTGCAATAATAATTAAGCTATTAATCAAGGCTTATAACCCAAGCTATAAGCCTAGAAAGCGTAACGGTAATTAAAATGAGAAATAAAAGCTAAAAGGAAAGAGCATGAGTTAACCCACGGCAGAATGAAGTGTGGTACGGAATGAGTAATTTAAAGAAACAAGGTATACTTGTGTGAGGGTTTTTCCGCTCTTCTTCCTCCATGTGACCGAACAAACGAATTCGCTTTTGTTGGATTCCGTTATGCTTACAACACCAGGTGCAATATAGCGAAGTTTCTCAAGGATTGATTTGGAATGCGAGTCCGAATGGGCAAATGCTATTACCATAACGTCATCTAGAAGAAAATAATTGTTTAAAAGTCTGTCAGGTTTCAGCTTTCATTTTCATAATTAAAAAGTGTTTTAGATTGGATGAAATGTTTGAGGTTTACTGTTTGAGGTTATATATTGTTGAAGTGCGCGGTAGATAGAACCAGCATCTTCGTAAACGAGTAGAGTGGTCAAAGAGTCAATTGCCAGGACAAGTTTGGTGGCCTTGGAGCCTTCTTCTTGCAAAATCCTTTGCATGATTGCTACTCCTGGGGTTGGGCCATCTGTTTCTTGCTGCAAAACATCCCATTTCAGAGACTCTGGATAATTATGGACCTTGACAGGTAGATCTATCCATGTTTTCTTTGCAAAAGCGTGTGGTATATCACATTGGAGAAGGTGGACTTTTCCATTCTGCTCTGCAGCTTCTTTTATAAAATGATGGAGTAAACTCCTGCCACGATCAGCAAACGAGACTGGGGCTGCAATTAAATACTAAAACGTTAGCGCAAGATAAATGACCTATCTAATCTAAACATAACTAATGTGCAACGTTTAGATTAGATTGCATGTATACGTTCAATGACATTGAACGTATAATTAATACTTATTATCATAATTCATTGTCATTTATGATTTATATCACCTTCTATTAGAAGAAATGGCATTTGTTTGTCTTTGCTACACTGGCCTAGAAAATTCGACATTTTAAGCTTCGAAACAAGTGACAAACAGTTTAATGGCGTTTTTCTTTGGGACCACTGGGGCACGTTTTTCTAGCATTCGATTTTTCAAACACCATATCGCAGTGTTTGGAAAACTCAGTGCCGAAAAGTGCAGCACTATGTTTCCCAACGAAAAACGCCATAAATCGCGCTAAAACTGGAGCAGACGGAATAAATAATAATAAATAAGGTATTTTCGGACAGAAAGCGACAGCATACGCCATCTAACGTTGAAATTTGTAAACTAATCAAGAGTCGTGTGGTAGACGCCAAGCATAAACACAACTTTCAAGTTGTGGATTTTTTTTATATTAACAATAATGGCTCTTCCAGGCATTTCAGAAAGAAATCAAGGTACTAGAAATTATTTTTAATGAACTGTATTTATTGAGGAAATGCTTTTTTAGATGCGACGATTTATGTGGGAGGGCTTGATGAGAAGGTCAACGAGGCAATTTTATGGGAATTGTTTGTGCAAGCCGGTCCAGTTGGTAACTAAACCCCTTAATTAGAGCCTAATATGCACCCTAATTTACTACTTAATGATTATTTAATTTAAGTAAACGTGCATATGCCAAAGGATCGTATTTCCATGCAACACCAAGGTTATGGCTTTGTGGAATTTTTGGACGAAGAGTCTGCAGACTATTCCATCAAAATTATGAACATGATTAAACTCTACGGCAAACCTATCCGCGTCAACAAAGTAAAGTATTCCCCCTTTTTCTTAATTTAAAACCTTCTTTTCACTCTAAGTTACCTTTCAAACATTAGCTTAACCTAATGCATCATTTTATTGCCCCTTAAATTAATTTCCTTTTCTTTTCTAGGCTTCCGCTCATCAGAAGAACCTAGACGTGGGAGCCAACATCTTCATAGGCAATTTGGACCCTGAAGTAGACGAAAAACTGTTATATGACACCTTTTCGGCGTTCGGAGTGATTCTGCAGACCCCAAAGGTGAATTATCCCAATCTTACAACTAAAAAAGCTAAATAATATTAATCTTTTAACATTTTTAAAAATTTAAATCCCCTAAATTTCTACTAGATCATGCGAGATCCTACGTCAGGCAACTCTAAAGGTTTCGCGTTCATCAATTATGCCAGTTTCGAAGCTTCGGACGCTGCCATTGAAGCCATGAACGGCCAATACCTATGTAATAGGGCCATTACCATCTCCTACGCCTTTAAGAAAGACGCTAAAGGCGAGCGCCACGGTTCCGCGGCCGAGCGTTTATTGGCTGCCCAAAACCCTTTGGCGTTGACGGACAGGCCTCATCAACTCTTCGCGGACGCCCCGCCCCCTATGGTCGGCATGCCTCCTCCTCCTCCCACGCCTATGATGATGATGCCACCACCAATGCCCAACAACATGATGATGCACGGTTTCCCGGCTCCACCGCCGCCGCCCATGTCGCAGCCACCTTTGCCACCCATTCCTCCCCCTCCTCCGCCAGCAGGCGGCCGCCCTTCCATGCCTCCTTTACCGCCCCCGCCTCAACAGTACGCGCCGCCGCCTCCGCCGCCCCACGGAGGTCATGCGCCACCTACGTGGCGTCCGCCGCCACCCCCACCCGCCGGAGTGCCACCTGCTTTCCACCCTCGGCCGCCCTTACCCCCGCCGCCGCCTATGTAATAGAGGAACGAAACCGTAAACCATATTTTGCAATTTGTTTGCATCACTTTGGAATGACGAAATACAAAAATCTTAAAACGTCTATCGATCTAGTCTATCTTATAAATCTTATAAAGTATTAAAATAAAATATTAAATCCTATCAGTAGAGTGGCTTTACTGGTATTTTTAGCGTTATTCTGGGAATTCCTCGCTAAAAATAAGATCCTAGGACAGTGTTGAGGTTGAGGGTCGGGACCACCAATGATCCTCGATTAGGCATTCCAGCAGGTTTCCGAGACAATTTGACTACGGTTCATTGTCCAGGTTCCGGTTTTCCAGTATACGTTCTCCTAATACTAATAGGTTGGAACCATTATAACTGGTAGGCCATGACGCAGTTTCTCTTAGAAGAGAAAAAAAGTAGTTTTCCTTTGTTTTTTTATACTGCGTGAGAAAATTGTTAAAGATGACGAGATTACATGATTTGAGGCTCTACCGTTCTACATGTCCGGAAATGCTTGTTTGAAAAGTATTTGGAAATGGGAAACCACTCCCGTAAACCACACTGGAAGTTCTATCCACATATTCACTACTCCGAGGACCTTGAACGGAAAGCTTGTTTGGGAACTGTTCAACTTTTCTTTGTATCAATTTAAAACTTGATGACCGCTAGTTTCTTAGAAATGCTCCCAACTCAACAACGTTTAACTCACTAAAAAAGCGGGTTTTCTAAAGCACAATGTAATGAAAGAGATAGACCTGCACTCTGAGTTTAACTGGAAGACATCCAAAGTCAAAATTGTATGAAACAGCTACTGCGATCAAGGAACTGGATACATGATATATTGCTTCATTTTCTTGACAGTAAAAGAAAAACGATTAATAACCATAAATCTTTAACACACTTAACATAGTTATTTCTAGCAAACTCTTAATTTTGTAGCTTACAGATACATAAATCATTGGGTAGATCCCCGGGGGCGCTATGCCGATTTCATTGTGTTCGTTTATTGTCAAAAGCGCGCCATTCCGAGAGCGTGGTGGCGTCTGCCTAGGGCGCCATTCGACACTTCCGGCGGTGCTGTTTGTCTTTATCTAGAGTTATTTCAAAAATCCTCAACGCTCATCAATAGCAATTAATTAATTTATAGTTACTAATTTTGCCATTTTATCGCCTTAAGTTCTAGTAAGTTAAATTTGTATGTGCATTTAACTACTCTTATTTAACTAATTAATTGTAACTTGGCAAAATAAAATCGTAAAAAATCGTATTTGAGAAAATGTGAGAAAATCGTAAGAAAATGCAAAATACAGAATAAAATTCACAATAAAATAAATTTAAAAATAACAAATTATCGGTTATATTTGCTTTAGATTTCGATTTAATCATACTTTCGTAATTGCTAAAAAAAAATTTTAGATTCTGACTGAAAATTACTGGTTTTTTTATTGTCTTTCCATTGTTGCGAAAACTCTACAAGCCCTTCATCCACAGGGGGTGTAGAGAGCGTTTAAATCATTGACACCCTGTCCAAGGATCTGCAGGTAGTCGATGAATCCCTAATTTATCGTTTATACACAGGTATGGAAGTTAGTTCCATAGAAAGTATATATTGTTGGGTTACATAACCCTTTCAAAAATTTTACCGCGATATTAAATGTTAAGATGCAGCCGTGCTACGTTTACTTATTTACGCATCTTATGTGAGAAGACCATAACAAGTTTTAGAGTAAAGAATATTAATGAAAAAAAATTGAACACATTTCCCAGCCTTTCTTGATTCATGCGTAGATCAAGTTAAAGTAGATATCCTTCGTGGTCGTAATCCCGATATATCCTTGATCTTTGGGTTCCGCATCCTTAAGTCGATTCCAAAGTAATATGCTAATCACTGTAGTGGATAAGAAGTCTTAGGCATGCAAGGTAATTTTCAAAGTACATTCTCAAGTTTGGGAACTGTGGACCGGTCCGGACATAGCGCACACACAAAACTGATGGACAGGTCACGACCCTTTTCACGAGGCCAAGTTGAGAATGTGATGCACCACACCTTGACGTAACTTGCCTTTTTTTATTTTCTTATCGATTGGGCAATTGTTGGACGATGACCGCGAACCAGAAGAGAGGATGGATGGATTAAGCTCCACCTCTTGCTGGGAACTACCTTCTCTCCGAAAGAAGCTACCAACTCTTCCTCGTTCGGTGCTGTCCGGCGAAAAGGGCACATATAAGACGAGGAGCTCATCTTTCCAGACACTTAAAAGTTCCGTAAACGCTGCGGAAATCACTCACTTTTCAACACCGGTGTTGGGTTCGTGAACAAGAGTTAAACAGAAACTGAAAGTGTGAACGCTCTTCCTTTCACCGTCATTCTCACCAGAACACCCATGTAAGTGACACTTTTGTCCATTTTCCATTCTTCCTCAAACTTAGAAACCTAGCGCGCCGCTAGGTTTCTGAGTTGAAAGGTAGGAAGAAGTGCTATAATCCAGAGGTAAATGTTAAAAAACCGTTAGAGGAGATCAAAATCACGTTTAGTTTAGGTAATCAACCCCTTAACCTGTTAAGATTAAGTGGTTGAGATTTGAGCATCCACTGAGGGTGGTTTAGTACCCCGCGAACGTAGTTTCCGACCTTTGCAAAAAACTGTCACAAGTTTGTCTGAGATTCGAATGCGCGCTTGCGCGGTAGCCGTGTTACAGTTTAGGGTCTGGTAGTCAGTTGCAATCTGTGATGGTTTTCGCACCTTTTTTGTGTAACACCTTGTGTGTAAAACAGTTGTCATTTAATTTATGGTTACGCGAAATATCACTATACCAGGTCAGGTTAACGAGAAGGACATGCCATAAAACAACACGGCACTTGCAATCTATAAACCTAAAACCTGTATGTGCAATACTGGTATTACACAGACAGGCAATACCTTGTCGGCTTCTCTCCTATAAGGGGTACCATAAATTGGACACGAGCTCAGCAAAATTGCGTGGGATACCTTTGCATAATAACCTATAACTCCGGATCCTTTAACTAGGTACATGTTTATGTCAAAGCCATTCAAGCATACTTAGGTCAATCACCGTTGGATTCATAACCAAGGTCGATCGTCAGGCCAAAAATCGACGAGGACGAGGTTAATGTACTTGTAAAAAAAAGGAATCAACGCCGAGGACAGGTTCTGCTCCGGTTTCGCTTTTACTTGGGCTTTAAGCGCTCGCCTTGAAGGGTAGGAAGGTTTAGGCCGAACGGTCAGTTCGGCACGGTACATTATAAACCAGTTCTTTTTGGAATAACTGGCTCCGATACATGACAAGGAAACTCTCGAGGAAGGTCCCCAGCCAAGATGAGGTGATACAACATTTATAAACTCCTGGCGATATTTTAGGTATTGACACCAATTGATGGGTGTGGTTGAGGCGTACGTTGAGATTCGCGTACACGTGCAAAAACCACATGCGTAGATCCTCAAGGTTCCCAGGACATGTCAATCCAGCCGTTTTGTGTGCGGATTCCAAGCGAGATTAATTTACCTACAGCAGTCGTTCTTAACTCGTCCAAAGTCACAAAAGTTCTTCAGACTCAACTAGTCGACCTTGCCAAGTCATAACGCCTCACGACCACACCTGCCCTTGAGGGTCGTCCGATACGACCGCATCTCTGGAAGGCTTCCACTACCGAGATGATCACTGTCGGTATTTGCGCTAACGATCACTCCACTCCTCTTTTAATCTCTATTGTAACAAGCTTTTCAATCTAACGTGTTCCAATCAAGCTGCCAACGTGTGTTGGATCAAAAGGGACTTCTTGGAATAATTATCCACGCCTACCTCATTAACAAAAGAGGGTCAATCGATTCCACGCCGGGTTCGGTACATTGGTTGACGCGTCCACGCAATCCACCGGAACTAATAAGCGTTCCGACGACCATTAACACAACTTATGAGCGAGTCCCAAAGTCAACAAACTCTTTATACAATCGGAATCAACATCAACACTAAACCATTCGAAACGAGTTTAGAGCAGTCCGACTCGACTCATTTTTTGTACTCTTTGGACAGTAACTTTTTTGCCGTTGGGATGGTACTCTTAACCTTGAACCTTTTTCTAGTTATGATCAAATATAAATGCGATGATATGTTGTACGAGTCTCGTTGTACAAAAGAGGTTCTGTTGCTGATGACCGTGACGCGGCAACTATAGATCGGCTTGGCAGTGTCTTAACCTCTCAACCTCCGTAAACACAAGCTGCCAGTATGTTTAATCAAGCACTCATCCGCCCATGTGGTGTTTTATTTGTTGTTTCCTTTCTTCTGTGGCTGAGAAACATTTCACTCAGTTCAAACACCTTTACTCAAAGCGTGTGTACTTCCTCCTAAGGACATACTTTGCATAACGCATAACGAAAGGGAAAAACTTTATGTAATCCAAGTCAGGCGTTGGTAGCTCCGGGCAAGGGCTCGTCTCTTTGGCACATGTTCCAGTTCTACATCCTAACAATTTTTTTAAAGGAGTGCAAAGTGGAGTGGTTCCCCTTTCGAGCATTCGAGCCGGTTTTCGACCGTGACCTTCAACTCAGTAATCGTTTGATTCCATTACGTTTAGAAAACCCGATCCTTTTGGAAAAAGGCAGATTACATACGACGTAGAAATTAGAGTACACGATTAGATGTAGCATGAATTTCTTATTTCATTTCTTTATTAAATTGCAGAGCGGTGATTGAAGAGTACTAGGATGAAGGTCCTAGCCACCGCGACCTTGCTATTGGCAGTCATTGCCTGGACGCATTCCGTGGCGTTAGACCGCAGCGGCAATTATCACCGTGACAAACGGCTACGTTTAGCTGACACAACCGGCAAGCAACGTAAAGGAGCGTTCAACCGTTCGGCAGTAGAAGGCGTACCTGCAGCAGCACAAGCGCATTTCCGCCCGCAACCGTTTTCAAGGAATCCTTCCGGTTTAGAGATCTTCCTGTGCGACGATGCGCTTCCGGGGGCTTTTTTCCGCGGAGCGGTGGAAGGAAGACCAGACGACATTACTCTTGTGAGAGATGGCTTGCGACATGATGACTCGGACAACAGAAAATTCAACCGTGACGCTGTCGAGGCTCGACCAGGTTTGCTGGTGTCAGCTCGCCGTGCTGGTAAGTCACTCCTTTGCGTGATGGGAGGGCAAGAGTTAATGCAACGTTTTTGTTTTAAAGGTGGAAGCAAAACGAAGAGAAGTTCGTATGATCTGCGCAACTCGCCGTACGCCAAACAGGTCGAGAGGGCCAACTTTTATCATGTGCAAAATAGCGGACAAGTTCGACTACAGAGCCGATCAGACCAAGCCGACACACCAAGGGTCAACACCAACGCTAAGAAAGCCTCTGGACTGAAGCCAGTTTCCACGAGAGAAGATTCTGTAGCGTCGCCTTTACCGATCGCGTTGAGCGCGGTCGGGATTATCGACATGGACTGTCCTAACCACGGCAACAACTTCTTTCGGGACGTGGGAAGCTGCGCCAGGTACTACAAGTGTACAGGCGTGATTCGGTACACGTTCCAGTGTCCGACCAACACAGCCTTTGACAGTAACTTGCAGCACTGTATCGATGACAGAAGCGTGGACTGCAGCTTGCGAGGAGCTTTAGACATACACAAAGAGGTCCTGGCCAGTAGACTCGCCCTCGAACGCTCCGACCAAGGTACGAAACACATATAACCATTCACCATTACCAAAGTTTTAACGCAACAATGTGATGGCAGGCAAAAAGCTGGTTTGCTATATTCCTAACCGGTCCTGGTCTCGGGACGGAGAGGGTAAGTTTGCGCCGGAAAACATCGACCCGTTCCTTTGTACCCATCTTGTGTACGCGTTCGCAACAGCAGACGCCGAAAAACTGCTGATCCGCACGACAGATAAATTCACCGATTTTTCTAACGGTAAGATGACGGTTCCAAAATGCTAGGCAATACCCTAAACAATGGCTTTACTGCAGAGCTTTACATTCGCACCGTTGCATTGAAGAAACAGAATCCGAACCTCAAAATTTTGATTGGTTTGGGAGGATGGGGGGATTCTCTAACTGACAAGTATAGTCGGTTGGTCGCCTCAGCACAAGAGACCAAGAGATTCGCCTACTACTCGACCCATTTCATGAGCTTACTCGGGTTCGATGGATTGTTCCTGGATTGGGAATACCCACGTTGTTGGCAAGGTGACTGTGCCAAAGGACCGACTTATGATAAAGCAAACTTTGCAACGTTCATTGCTGTAAGTCAGTAAACATCACTTTAAAGACAATTAATAAATTCGGTTTTGTTTCCTCTAAATCTTGGTGTAGACGGTTAAAGAAATCTACAGCGGATACTATTTGTTGGCCGCCAATGTTGCCGCGAACCCTAACATCATCGACGAAGCGTACGACATCCCATCACTGGTCGACAACCTCAATTTTATGACAGTCGCCGCTTATGATATGCATGGAAGCTGGGAATCGATTACTGGCCACTTGGCTCCTTTAAAAGGATCCACTGGTGACCAACGCACCGCTGACGCAGCCATGACTTACTGGCAGAAGAAAGGCGTTCCCAAATCGAAACTAGTAATGGGAGTACCCGCTTACGGTCTCACGTTTAAGCTGAAGACCGGAGGACAGGCTCGATTCAGCGTCGAAGCTGATGGACCCGGAAGTCCTGGAGAGTACACCAGACAATACGGAATGCTTGCGTACTATGAAATCTGCTCTGCCAGTAAGTTCAAAACTTATTTATTCGACCGACTTAAGCTAAACCAAATTTTTTGTTGTTTTTTGCTGCTTGCAGCCAAACGGGCTGGATGGTCAACGACAGAGGTTAACGACAACCCAATCGCTATGAATGACAAAGAGTGGGTTGGTTACGAGACTCCGAATTCTGCAATTCGGAAGGCGCAATACATCGTTGAGAACGGTTACGGAGGAGCAGCAGTATGGAGCTTGGATATGGATGATTTCAAAAACTTCTGTTGCCAAGAATCATTCCCGATAGTGAAAGCCCTGGCCAGGGGCTTGAACCTCCGTAAGGATACCTTGAGACTTTCCTGCGATAAACCTAGTAATCCGACCACCCCTGAGCCCTACGTTAACATCGCCCATCTCTGTACACCATGGGAACCCCAATATTGCATTGGTGAAGCCCTGCTGGAGACCCTGAGAAGAGCTGAAGGTACTAATATTTGTCTTTGTTACAGACCTGACCTAATCATAATCCAATTGTTTCTACTAGAGTACATCGACAGCGTCTTAGCAGGAGGACCCATCAGTACGTCTACATCCGCTCCCACTACCACAACAAGACGCCCATCAACAACTACCGCTTCAACTACGACTGTAACTGCGTCTACTACCGCGACTTCAAACGAAAGTACGACAAAAACAACTACGACCATTAGCTCAACTGCTGGTACCACAAGCACGACTCCGGCTAGACCGACAGTTGCAGAGCAAACTACACAGTCCACTACTACCACGACAGCATTGGCTGGATTGCCCGACTCCTGCTCGCAGCACGGTGAGTACCTTTCGGTACCAAACCAATGCGGTGCCTACGCTAGGTGCATCAACGGTAAAACTCAAATCAACCAGTGTTCTCCCGGACTACACTGGAACAATAAAGCCCAACTTTGCGATTGGCCGGAGTCCGCGAGATGTGCAGAACAGTCCAGTAAGTTAGAATCTTCCAACCAAACAAGGGAAAGTTTTTCAGAACCTATGATTCCAAACAGTTTCAGAAACGGCGCGTCCAGTAACTCAAGCTACCACTAAACAACCCGCTGCAGAAGCCGAAACTCGGCCTCCTCAAGCTTCATCCACTTCCAAACCCGGTACTATTGCCTCATGCGAGGAAGGCAAGTACTATCAAGCGGACAAAGACTGCACCTCTTACCAAATCTGCAGTAACGGACGCCTTTTCAACGTCGATTGCCCCAACGGCCTTCATTGGAATGCGAAAAACAGAATATGCGACTGGCCGGGACAAGCTAAATGTCCTTGGGCGACTAGTAAGTTGAAATTTAGAAGTAGAGGACTTTGTAAACTCAAAGAATTTATGTCGTAGTTATTAAAAATGTAAACCCGCGATCTTGCACTGGAACAGCCTTCGTCGGAGACGCTTTAGACTGTAGTGCGTACAAAATATGCGTCCATGGTCTTTTGCAGACGTTCTACTGCCCTTCGGGCTTATTCTGGAATACCGTAAGTTTCCTCAGCCTAAGCATAAGCGGCGATCTTAATACTATCTACAGGCGACCAACGTTTGCGATTGGCCAAGCAACGTGGACTGCAGTCCACCAGCAACTACGGCCAGTTCCACTATAGCAACTACTTACCCAACACCGCAAACAACGACTACCGGAGGGACAGTAGTCACATCTCCTACGACCACGTCTCCCGTAACGCAGACACTAACGGATGACTTCAAAGTGGTCTGCTACTTTACAAACTGGGCTTGGTACCGTCAACCAAAACCTGGCTACCTTCCAAGTGACATTGACCCTGAACTTTGTACCCACGTTATCTACGCCTTTGTCGTTCTGGATGGCTCCAACTTAGTGATTAGAATCCATGATCCCTGGGCGGATATCGACAACAAGTTCTTCGAGAAGGTCACTGCACTTCGCAAGAAGGGCGTCAAGGTCCTTATTGGTTTAGGAGGCTGGAACGACTCCCAAGGCGACAAGTACAGTCGTCTGGTACATAGTGAATCGGCCCGGGCCAAGTTCCTCCAGAACGCTCTAGAGTTTATCGAGAAATATGGCTTTGACGGTCTGGATCTCGACTGGGAGTACCCCAAGTGTTGGCAGGTAAATGTTTTCTTCATTAAGTTTTGTTTTCTACGACAGACGAATGAGCACCCCATATTGATACAATGAATTTCTTGGTACAGACTGACTGCAAGAAGGGACCAGCGTCTGACAAAGACGCATTCTCCACTTGGGTAAAAGAACTGCGAGCTGCTTTTAAGCCTAAGGGCTTGTTACTGTCGGCCGCCGTTACGCCCTCCAAGACTGTCATCGACGAAGGTAAACTTTGCCATTCGTAACTCCAGAAGGCAGACCTTCTACATTTCCTTTTAGGTTACGATGTTCCTTCCATTTCCCGAGACCTCGACTGGATCGCAGTTATGTGCTACGACTACCACGGACAATGGGACAAAGTTACCGGTCACGTGGCTCCATTCTACGCTCACTCGGAATCAAGCAACGCGTACTTCAATACCGTAAGACGCTCCCACTTTTTCTACCTTTACTTTACTTTTGTCCAACAAACTTTTATTTTGGCAGAACTACACGATAAATTACTGGATTAGCCAAGGTGCCGATCCCCGTAAGTTGGTCGTAGGTATGCCTACATATGGCCAGTCCTTCACGTTAGCGGAAGCTAATGTTAATGGACTAAACGCCCCTTCCTACGGTGGCGGTGATATGGGCGAATCCACAGGAGCCAGTGGGTTCTTGTCGTACTACGAGGTAGCTTCGTTATGATTAAATACCTTCCGGGAATCCCAGTATCTGAATCTTGGATGCTTAGATCTGCGAGCGGATCTTAAACAGAGGATGGGAAGTAGTAGAAGACCCCGAAGGCGCTATCGGACCCTACGCTTATAAGGGCAACCAATGGGTAGGTTTCGACGACGCTAACATGATCCGCCGTAAGTCCAACTTCGTGGTGAGGAACGGCTTAGGAGGCGCTATGATATGGGCGTTGGATCTGGACGACTACAACAACCGCTGTAGCTGTGAACCCTACCCTCTCTTACGTACGATCAACCGAGTCCTACGAAAGTACCCCGGCTCTGATCCTCTCTGCGACCTCACGGGTAAGAACGCGTTACTCTAAATACAGATCCCAGAACCAACTATTGCTTGACGCACTATTTAGGAGACATTCCTACCGCCACTATATCCGGTGTAGTGCCTGCTACATCGCCTGCCACTACTACTACTTTTGTTGGAGCGCCTGTTACTACGACTGTCGCTACCCAGCAACCAACTCAGACTACCGCTCGTCCGGTAACCACAACCACAATCGCTACAACCGATAAGCCTGCAGTTTCAGTAATCCCTGCACCAGTGTCTGGCAGTGAAGATTACAAGGTCGTGTGCTACTTCACGAACTGGGCGTGGTACAGGTAAGGAAATATACAACAAATAAACTCAAAATTGACTACCCTTTGTTTCTAGACCCAACTTTAAGTACTTACCGAGCAATATCGATCCCGATCTGTGCACGCATATCGTTTACGGATTCGCTGTATTGGATTACTCCGAGCTGACCATCAGATTACACGATTCCTGGGCGGATATCGACAACAAGTTCTTCGAGAAAGTAACCAGCTACCGTAGCAAGGGTATCAAGGTTCTTATAGCGTTGGGCGGGTGGAACGACTCCCAAGGCGACAAATACAGTCGACTTGTAAGCAACCCTGCTGCCAGAGGCAAGTTCACACGACATGCTCTAGAATTCATTGAGAAACATAACTTCGACGGTCTGGACTTGGATTGGGAGTACCCGAAGTGCTGGCAGGTACGCATTTCAACCATAGACATCTAAAGAAAGTGAAGCTTTTTTTTACTATCTCTTTCGTAGGTCGACTGCAGTAAGGGACCCGCTTCTGACAAAGCCAACTTTGCGTTATGGGTAAGCGAACTCCGAGCTGCCCTGGAACCTAAAGGATACCTTTTAACCGCTGCAGTGTCTCCTTCCAAGAAGGTCATCGACGAAGGTAAACGCAATCCAGGTTCCTCACAATCTTTTTAACAATGAAATGCTATCTAAGGTTATGATGTTGCTGCCATGTCTCGCGACTTGTCTTGGATCGCCGTCATGTGTAAGAAATCATTCTTTTAACATTGCTTATCTTACTTATCTGCATCTGAATTACATGACACCAAATACTCTCCCCAATGTCCTCAATCTAGCGTACGATTACTACGGTAACTGGGATAAGAAGACTGGCCACGTAGCTCCACTCTACGACTTCGCCGGATCCGACTTCGATTACTTCAACACAGTACTACTTAACCTTACTTTACTTCAACGCACGCCAATGTTTCAAAAATGACGTCTCGTTTCTCGATAGAACTATACCTTGAACTATTGGATCAACCAAGGAGCGGATCCCAAGAAGATCATCATGGGAATGCCGATGTACGGTCAATCGTTTACACTTTCGAACCCATCCAATAACGGTATGAACGCGCCGACCTCAGGTGGAGGTGAAGCAGGAGAATTTACGCGCCAAGCTGGATTCCTCTCTTACTACGAAGTAAGTTTCGAAAGCTATCAAACAAGATCCTGATAAATGACTTAAATGTCTGTAGATTTGCTACAAGATCCAAAACGGCGGATGGACGGTTGTCAAAGACCTTACTGGTGCTTTAGGTCCCTACGCCTATAAGGGTAACCAATGGGTTGGCTTTGATGACGTACCCATGATACGACGGAAATCCGAACTGGTAAATGGAATCTACGCTGTATTTAGAGAACGTAGTCTAAACACTTATTTCTGGCTGAAGGTTCGTTCGATGGGAATTGGTGGAGCTATGATCTGGGCCCTCGACCTCGACGACTTCCGTAACCGTTGCGGTTGTGAGGAATACCCTCTGCTCCGTACTATAAACCGCGTCCTCAGAAACTACCCTAAGCCGGACCCAGGATGTACCATCTCCTCCCGTAATAAATATATTTATGAGGTTTGATCCAGATTCAGTTAACACTTTGCACCTCCTCAGAGCCTAATAAGCTCACACCTAGTCCGATCTCCACCACTACCCCAACTGATGTCACAGAGGCTTCTTCGGGCTGTACCACCGGTCAATACAAGCCTCACCCGACTGAATGCGGCAAGTACTACCAGTGTTTATACGGACAATGGAATTCGCTTAGCTGTTCATCTGGGCTACACTGGAACAAGGTACTTTCTTACCGCCTAATACTTAGAACTACCTAAAGCAACTACTTTCCTAAGGATCGCTGTGATTGGCCCAAAGCGAGTGGCTGTACTTCTATGGCCGCAGTCACTGATGCCACTACTACTGCTGTTCAAACAACTACCAAACAAACAACTGCTCCTCAAACAACTACAAAACCACCAGTACCTACTCAAACGACAACCAAACCGACTATCAAACCACCCGCAGCAGATAGCGATTACAAAGTAGTGTGTTATTTCACCAACTGGGCACGATACAGGTACAAAGTGACAGCTTGTTACCTACGAATACGTTTGTTAACTTTCTTTTCTATGTATCAGGCCTGATGGTGGGAAGTACTTCCCAGAAAACATCGACGCGGACCTTTGTACCCACATCGTCTATGGGTTCGCGACGCTCCATCCCACAAACCTGGTCATGAGAAGCCACGATCCATGGGCCGACATTGATTTGGACGGTTACGGCAAAGTAGCCGCGTACCGCAAGAAGGGTATCAAAGTAATCCTCGGATTAGGCGGCTGGAATGACTCCGAAGGTGACAAGTACAGTCGCCTGGTCAATAACCCTGCCGCCCGAGCTAACTTCGTCCGTCACGCTGTGGATTACATTGAGAAGTACGGTTTCGACGGCCTCGATCTCGATTGGGAGTACCCAAAATGCTGGCAGGTAACCTACGACCCCCTACTTTTTCACCACTGATTGCCAAAGGAACTTATCGTGAAATCTTTTCCTTAGGTTAACTGCGAACAAGGCCCCGCGTCCGACAAACAAGCGTTCGTGGCTTGGACCAAGGAACTCAAAGAGGCATTTGAACCCAAAGGTTACCTTCTAACCGCCGCGGTATCTCCTTCCAAGACAGTCATCGATGAAGGTAATGCTAAATACCGTAGCTTTACCATCTCAACTAATTCATCTCTCTAATCAATCGCTTTTTCGTTTCCTAAAACGTCGCTAGGTTATGATGTGCCTGAGTTAACCAAATACCTGGACTTCATTTCGATAATGAATTACGATTATTACGGGCACTGGGACAAGCGTACCTTTCACGTTGCGCCGCTATATTTCCACAGCGAAGCCGACAGCGCGTACTTCAACACCGTAAGTTGGGCAATCAGTAGTAAATCATCCATAAAGGGAGACCTCCCACGGCTTCGTTAACCTAATCGGCCTCTCGTGTCCCATAAATCTCATCCTGGGTCTGAATATTATTATCTCGCCTTAAGCTACGATGTTAGAAACAAAGCTTGAAGGATGCCTTCTGGACTTCCGGCATCCTTCAAGCTTTGTTTCTAACGTTAACTGTCTTCATGTCTTCAACAACAAGCTTTACAACGCTAGTATCCCTCGAGTCGGACTGGGTTAGCCCAGACCGCGGATCGTATTCAGCTTGCGATGGTTTCTCATGCATGTTACGTCGTTGGGTTTCTTGTCTCTGTAGAATTACACGGTGAGCTATTGGGAGCGCCAAGGAGCTGATAAGAAGAAGCTTATCATGGGAATGCCCATGTATGGCCAATCTTTCACACTTAACAACCCGGACCAAAATGGACTCAACGCCCCAGCCAATTTACCAGGCGAAATAGGCCAGTTCACGCGCCAAGCAGGATTCATGGCTTACCATGAGGTCCGTTAAATTTTTTTACTATCTATCCTGGAATATTTTTTCCATAAACGAACGGATCTTTGACATTTAAAAAAAATTTAGATCTGCGATAATATTAAAAGCAAGGGATGGACGGTTGTACAAGACGAAGAGGGCGCTATCGGACCTTACGCTCATAAGGGTAACCAATGGGTGGGATTCGATGATTCCAACATGATTCGGAGGAAATCCCAACTCGTCCGAGATTTAGGTAAATTTAGTTTCAACTACTATTAAAAACTATTTCCTTTTTAAAAGAATTTAGCGGATGATTTTAGGAAAATTCATTTAAAAAATCACATTTAATTTAAAAAATCAATTCAAATATTTGAATTGTAATAGGAATTCATTAGGTTAAAGATTTAAATTCATCATTAGATTCAACATTTTCCAACGCAAGCCTAAGTTAATCATTAATTCAATCCTTATTATTTCATTTAAGAATTACTAAATCCTTTGATTAAACCAGCGATTTAACGATTGGTTTTCATTTATCAGTATTTGAACTACTCTTGTCGTTCAGCTGATGACTGATGTGATTGATGTTCAGATTGATGTGACAATCATCTAAAATCATCACGCAAGTTGTTTAAATCATTTTGAATCACTTAAATCTCAGTCTCGTGATTAAGAGCTAATGAACTAGTCATTAAAATAGATCTTTTAGATCATCATGTGAATCATTTAGAATTATTAAATTAGTTGTCTAAATCCACCTGTCCCATCAAAATCATTAAATTAGTGTAAATCATCGCGTGGATCTAATTGTTCACTAAACTGGTTTCACTAAATTGTTCACTAAATCCTCCTTAAAATCATTCTGAATCAATTCGATCGAATTAACAGGATATTATGGAACTTAAATACTCATAACTCCTCTCTTAATTGCTTTTCAATTGTTCCAACAATTAAAACTCTAACAATTAAATCACTACGAATCATTTAAATCATCTCCATCGATTAATCAACTCGTGCATCAGTCATTAAAATAGATCGCTTAAATCACCACATGAATCATTTGGAAGAATATCCACCTGAATCATCTAAATCATCCCGTGGATTACCTAATTCGCTAAATTTGGTCCTTAATCCTCCTTAAATCCGTTTTGAATCAATTAGATCGAGTCATTAGGGTATCAGTACTTAACACTTTTTTTCAATTGTTCCAACAATTTCGACTTCATGAATGTATAATTTCATTTACAACAGGAATCGGCGGTGCCATGATTTGGGCACTCGATCTGGACGACTTCACCAACCGCTGCAATTGCGAGCCATATCCACTGTTACGTACTATTAACCGAGTCCTAAGAAACTATCCCGGCCCCGATCCGCAATGTCGAGTCTGAAATTCCATTTTCTTTTCAAAATAACTGCAGTCAAAACAGTGCACATAGTAAAAAAAAAGTGCTCAAAAGCCACACCATAGTTCCAACGAAAAAAATAATAAATTTGTGAGAGATGGGGAATGCTTGTGCTTCGTGCCAACAATCTCTCCACAAGAACGGGTTAGGTGACGGGATTTTTCTTAAAGAAATAAAAAAAATCGTTTAGGCTGTTTTAAATAACAATTTTCCGTTCCCCCAACACCCAATATTGTGTCGTTATGTTTCTCCTTAGGGTAAGTTAACAGGTTAATCCTAGAAATGGAGGTATGCCATGGTTACTATTTAACATTTATTTTGTAACTTGTTTTAAATAAAACGTTTTTTGTTTTTACATTGAGAGCAAAATTTGACGTTTTATTAGGATTTTTTGTGTCAATTTTGCGTGTCCCTTTTGGCCTAAGGTTTTAAAACTGCTTAGACCTTGATTAATTATTATGACTCTTGCCTTCAATCACACTTTCCTTTACATTTTCGTACAATTCGAACGAACTCGAATGAAATTAGCTCTTTCTGCTTTGCGCACGTTCTAATACTTGTTGATGCCAAAGATTCGCACCCGGTGAAACTGAGGCAGTTTCGGCAAGAGTACGACCACCAACGCAATTAAATTGATTATAAAATGCGTCGTATCGTATTTTGTATAGAAACTCGCCAGCATAAACCTACAATATGAACAATGATAATTAATAATCATATAAGTAAACATAACTTCTTCCAATCTCTTCCAAAAAACAGATAATTTGATAAATAGCTAAAAAAATAAAATAAAAATATTTAAAAAAATAGACAAAAAATAAATAAAAAATAATAAATAATAAAATAAAAATAAATAAATAAAAAAAGGATAAAAAGTTGATTTCTTAGAAATTTAAAAGAAAATCAAAGGAAATTAATCTTCCGAGTGAATCCAGATTCACTAGAATATGAAAAAAATTGATAATTTGACGAATTTAAAACTTACAAGACAACGGGAACTACTGTTAGGAACTTCCTTGTTGCTGTAAATTGCTCTCCGTAGTCAATTTGCTCCCAATGAGTGAGCAATCTAGCTTTTCCTTGATCTAAAGGCTCCCATGGTGCTCCTTTAAGTGTATGTAGCAGTAGCAGCATCAACTGTGGAAATAATACAAGAAAACGGTTATTATTTTCTTGAAATTACAATTTGAAGCGAATTTTTTTAGAAAATTATGAAGAAAGATCATGTAAAGACTTACAGCACTGTGCAATAAATTCGTTAGAGTCCAAGCCGTGGCTACGCTGAACATAGGAATGCAGAGAAGGATCAAATGGAGTAGCAAAACTCCTAAACCATAAGTCAACCACATTCCCTTGCTGTTAAGCCAGGAACTGTTGGGATTGACGTCTCCATGTCCACCGACAATCATCCTAGCAGAACTGTTGGAACTTTGTAAGACTTCAAAACTTGGTTTTTCTTATTACAGATCTTCAACTTTGCAAATTTATCAAAAATCTTCCAACAATTCTTAAACAATTTCGATTAATTCAATGCAGTTTCAGTCAAATCCAACGCTGGTCTAATTTTAGCTTAAAAACTCCACTCCACACAGACTGAACAGATTTAAATAATACTAGAAAAGACTCTTTAGGCTTTCAGGTTCAGGTTTGTGCTCTTCAGGTTTGTTACTAGCTGCAAGTTGTCAACTCAGTTTACTCTTTAAAGAACGAAAGTGAAGTAGCGTGAAAAATAACTCAGGGGGAAGTTTAAGAACTTTACAAAAGCAATATAGGATGTCAAAACAGCTGGCAGTCATTATCTTTCTTGTCCAACGGCAGCGGATGTATCATGGGTGTGTAGCATAGCATGTGTAACATATTATTGTAAGTCGGGCAAATATACTATACACTACAGTAACATCCATAGAAAAGTAAGGCAAGTATAGACGTGTCACTCAAAGGAGTGAGTCACGCGTCACAGTCAGAGAAATTTTAATGACTTTACCTTGTTTATTAGCGAGACGGAAAATAGTATTTCAGGTCCAAGAAATCTGACGTGGCACAAATTGCACTTGCGAGGCTGGCGAAACTAGTTAACTAAAGCAGGTCAAGTCTGACAGATTTAAGGGGTAGAAAAACAAGATGTAGGTAAGGTGAAGCTTAATTAAATGCGCAGAATTTTAGCACTTGAGCAGACTTGTTACAATTCTTGATGATCGGTGTTTTTTTCCTGTAGTTTAACGTTTGGCCACCAGAAACGCCAACCCCTTTTCCCGCTCTTTTTAAAATTTTTTTAACGGTTTGGATAAAACCCTGGGGTAGTAAATAACAGAGTTACGGGCGATTGAGAAGTAAAAGAATAAATTAGGGGGAAATAAAAGGTTTTGTCAAGCAATTAGTCAGCTTAATGTTATTCATTTCGTATTATAGCAGATCCTGTTGGACTGCGTATTTGTCGGTAGCTTGTTATTGCGTCCAGGTTTTAGGACCAACAATGAATTTATGATGCAATACAAACCTCGTAGTGAGACCACAACGAATTGAAGGAGATGGAAAGAACTTGCTGAGTCATGCTATGCAACATGGAATGAAACCAATAAAAATTCGTTTTGAAATACAAGTCATTTTATTAGCGGATTAAGTATTTTCCAGTTAATGGGTTTATTTCTTATAATTGGGTTACATTAAAATGGTTTGAAAGCCGAATCCAAAGATTAGAATTATTTAGCCGTAAAAGATGGTTAAGTTGTTTATAAGCAAATTAAGCATTCTCAATTAATGAGTTTTTGATTATGATTGGGTTAAATTAAAACGGTTTGAAAGCCTGATCCAAAAATTACAATTATTTAGCTGTACAAGATGGTTAAGGCTCACAGCAATCTAAAGGCAAAGGTAATTTTATTTAATGCGACCCATAATAAGTTTGGTTATGCAACTGTTTGATTGGTGAAAGGCACTTGGGTTATTTAATAATTTTCCATAACAGGTAACATCCTCCCAATGGCAGAAAAAAACAAAACAAGCAATAATATTGTTTTTTGAGGTTTTATGAGCGAAGTGGCAGTAGGTTTCGCAAGGTCGACTGCACCTCTTCCTTAACGTACGAGTCGCACAGATCATTGGCTAATTTCCAAACAATCGTTTGTAAGAAAACTTCCTCGTTTCGGTTGAATTTGACCGACTTTCTTAAGCAATCGTCGCACACTTGCGGTACTTGTTTGTGGAGACCAGCGTTGGCTTCTGCAACGTTATCCGTCACGAGGGTCATAATGGTTTTAATATCCAGCTTATGCCCGTGATTCAGCAAATAGTGGCAAAGCGTTCGCACAAACCAAGATCCTGTGTCCACCAAAAGATTCCCCCACAAGTAAGTATCAACGTTACAGCAAAAACATCTTTAGAAGTGTTTTCTTTACCACTAGAAGTGCTTCTATACGACACAAATCCCCTTACAGTTGACCACGCCTCGTAAAAATTGGAGAAATCTGGAATCAACGAGGACATTCCAGGCCCATCAGTTCTTATATGGCTTTCTGTCAGCCCAACTGTGGAAGAATACAGTGAAAACTCAAATAATTCCTGTCTAAAACAAACAAATGAATCATGTCTTCGCGTATTACTTTGACTTATTTCGCCTTGGCAAGCTTGCATGAAGAACAATTTGGGTTTTTCCGCCAAACTGGGGCATCGAGTGGCAGTAAAATTGCTCTTCAGCTCTCTTAAGCTCACTGGGATACGATCGGTACCAAACACGTGACCTATAATGTAAAAAATTACCGAAATTAGTAAACTATCGCAACTAAAAATATTAATATATCTGTAAGTAAGGATATCTCGTATTTTACCTTCTTTTCCATGGGACAGAATACACACAACTAAGACCGAAGAATCCTTGAAAGAATTCCTGGATAAATCCTGGAAAAATTCTCTTAATTCCCGGCTCGTCAAGTTCTCTTTAACCGTCACTATGCAATTTAAGGAAGCAAAAGTGCGTTCTAACAGTTCGCTATCGTAATGGGTTCCTAAGCGATCCTCCAGGAACTCCACCATAACCTAAAAAAAACGACTAAAAACTTGAGAAAAATGTTCGTGATTTTTTTAGCTCACTTTTTTTACTTCTGGGGGGTAATATTCTTCAGATACGTAGTCAAAAGTCTTCTGGTTGACAATAATACAGCGTCCTGGCTTGCTCATATCAAATTTGGGTACGATCACCGAGAGCTGATCGGGTCGGCCTTGATTGCTGCCAACATCTGACGTCATAACTATTGTCGACGCCAAACTCGCCGATTCCATGGCCGGCAAACGAGGCAGGAAAGTGGCCAACTCGCTTTTCCCAATATCTGGCAAACTATCGACTAGTAGCTCGTACTCCGGCTCCAAGATCCCCGAATCCAGCCAAACGCTCATAGGCACTTCTAGAAACCTGCAAAACGACAAATCGTTCGCCATACACGATTTGGCGTTGCCTACATTCGCGAGTTGATGGAAATAATGACGTTGGACGCTTTTGGTCACCTGCTGTCCTTCTTGCACGCTTAAACCGTCGATGATCTTGAACAGGAATTTGCGTTTCGGCGGCAAAAACGTGTGTGTACTGGAGGTGAACGTCGGATAGGCTTCAGGCCTGATGCCGAGTTCGCTTAGGAGTGCGAAATGCTCCAAAAGACATAGGGCTTCGATGACTCGAGAGTTTAGAACGTGTTTATCGGCGATGGTTTTGGACCATGGCAGAATGATTCGTCTCTTCCAGGAGTTATCCTTTTCCACTGCTTGTCCTCTACTTTCCGCTTCAATTCGCTTCTTCTCAAGCTTCTCGTAATAGCTGATGGCAGGAATGGCATTGGCAGCATAACTGTGGCAGCTTTCATACACCAAAAAACCGAACGCGACGTGGTCGCAGAAGAGGAGACGATCTTCGATCTTATTGATGAAATCGGGGTACAAATCTTTCGCTAGAACATCAGCCAGAGCCTCAGTGGTTTCTGGTATAGCTAAGGAAGTTGTAACAACTGAATCTTGTCTTACTAATGATTTTTCCATCTTTTTTTCACTGCTTTGCCTTTTAAATGTCGTATTTTGTTTTCTTTTAAGCAGCCTGGAGCCCCACCCTTTCAAATCCTACCAATACCCGTTGTCTTTCAAACCTAAAATAAGAAAGAAATTATTTTAATAATATAATATATTTAAAAAAGAGGAAACTACATACACATAACGGAATTCGAGACAATTTCCCTTTACAATCCGCTGCACTAAGTTTAGGGAATGACAGCAAAATACAATGACGAAAATGGCTGAATTATTTTAAATGGGGCGTCAACGAATCGTGGACGGCCAATGAAGGAATTACTTCATTGTTGTGACCATACGCTATTAATAGTCTTTACCAAATTCGCTCTCTAGCGGCAAGAATGGGCGAAATCCACCATTTTAGGTACGTTTTCTACCAGGCGCGTAAAGTAAACAAACCAAAACAACAACAGACAAGTTTAAGTAGCAAGAAAT